>VZSR01001342.1:2413348-2477731 GCA_013398615.1 Brachypodius melanocephalos
GAACAGATGGGGCTGGCTGGCTGGAGAAGGCCAGCAAGGGATCATGCACTGCCTATCAACCTCAGAGCTGACACCGTCTGTATGTTCCTCCTGCAGGCTTCCTGTTGCCCACTTGTCCTTTGAGTGCCTGCCAGCTGTGTTTGACAAGTCCAGGGGTGCCCAGATGCTCCCCTTCACAGCTCTTGGGATTTGTGTGATGAGCCAGGCTTCTCCACCAGATGCATCCCAGTCCACTGTTTACCTCAACTCCTCTGCTGAGCAACTACAAATCATTTCTTTCTAGCTATAATATGATCTCAAGCTCAGATCCTCATCCTCTCCTATCTCTGTCTGGAGGAGGCTCCTAGAACTTTCTTTCTCAATGACTAGCTCAACACCCTGTCCCAGGCTGATCTAACAGTTTGTCAAGTGCCCACATCCCCAGCATGGCAGGAGGGAGCTCCTGCCTTGCGTGTTGGTTCTGCTGCTGGCACATCAACACTAAAGCCATGTGGATGCCCTGTCCCAGCAGAGAGAGCGAACTGCCAGAGGTGCAAGGAAGGAAAGAACTCAGCCATGCTGCTCAAACATGAAGGAGCTGAGGCTGAGTATATCCCACCAAACTTATGGCAGAGATGACAAGGATGAAGAAGAGGCCAACACCTCCTAAGGAAGATACTGTTCTTCACTGCTCTGAGATTGAAGTTCATGGCAAAGTACTGCTTTGCTGCCCTGTGCTCTGAAGATGAGCATAGCATTCCTTCTAACTGGCCTGTCCTTGCCCATTACCTGCTCTCCAGCAAAGGATCTTCTTCTCCCCTACTCTGTTTGGTCCCAGCAGATCTTTTAGCTAGCTCTCTCCAGCCACCTGTGCTCCCACTGAGCACAGCATGGAGTGATGTTCTCATTCCCTCACTGTTACTCTGTCATCTCTGTCATTTCAGAGTTGATTCGTGACCATTCAGGTTTGGCACAGCACGCTCACCATGCGTCTGAGCTGATGCTTGACCCTCTCTCCTATTTCCACCCAGTTTGGTCCCGAAACATCAGCCTTACTTTATGGATCACCCCAAAGCCCCAGACTGTCAGAACAACTTCAATTACAGCAGCGATGGGCCCCGTGCCACCAGCAGCATCCGCGGCCTTCCAGCGGCTGACAAGGACTAATTAGGAAATGAAACATTAGTTAAGTCGCTCTCAATTAGGGCCAGGATAACGTTTTCCTGGCAGCACTGGGGCGCTTTAACTGCTGGTCCCATGATGACTGTGAGCACATCAGACTTGCTGAAGGAGCTTTAATGTTGAACATATGTTGGAGGATTACAGAAACCCTCTCAGCTGTGACATTTCGGTGTGCTCCCTGCTTTTTCTTTCCCCTGTAGCAAACAGGGAACAGTGAATGCCAGCACAGGAAAGCAAGGAAGAGGCTCAGAGCAATTAGCAGCAAGATGTATACACATGCACACATCTACATATGTGCACAAATCAAATACGTGCCTCTGAATGTACACATTCCACATTATAAGCAAACATCACCCCACAGCATTCTTGTTCTTCCCTGCCTCTAGGAACACACCAGAGATGACAGACAGACCATGGCCCCACGTCAAAAGGCACGTTAGAAGCCCAAGGGATCCCTGGCTACAAAAAACCCACAAACAGAACAAAACCAACCAAACAAAATCCCACAACACACACGAGAAAAGAGAACCCAGCGAGGTCAGGAGAGAGGAAAGCTTGGACATCCTTCAAATGAAAGCCAGGTGCAGCTAAGCCTTGTATGGGAGCCTCAGAGGGCCAGAAGGCAATAAACAAAAATGTAATCTACTGAAACAAAATGAAAACCTCAAATTAGAAAGGCTCAACTTCCCTTGGAGGAAGGCATGGAAGGGGGAGGAAACTGTGAGAGGGTATTAAAGTAAGGAAAATTTTATATTAAGAAAATACGCTGTAAATCTGCATATTTTGTGCATAGTCATTTTACGTGGTGCAGCAATCCATGGGGACCAGCTGCAGTATGCACAGCTTTGCTGGGATTGAGGAACAGGACTGGGCTCTCACGTGCTGTCTCCTGGGGGGAGATGTAGGGCAGAGAGGCTTGGAAGCCAACTGCAACTGTAGATGAGTATGTGCCACAATCTTTGGATTTGAGGAAGAATGGATCTGCATCTGCTTGAAAATTGGCTTTTGAAACACTTTTTAAATGGAAATTTCAGTTTTTAAATGAATTAAGGATCTGTTTTGTTTTCTTTTTTCCTCAAAAGAAAAGGAGAAGAATTTTCATATGGAAGAATTTCTTCTGGCTAAAAAGATGGAGAACCTTTTGACTCTTTGAAATCTGCTAGGAAAACTTTTGCAAGATCATCACTTTGCCATTTGGGGAAAAATATCCACTTTTCCAACTGGTTTGAATGTAGCCCTTTCTGTGAGCACATCTCTTCAAAGCCCACTGGGAAACTTTCTATCGAATTTGCTAGGCCAGAGTTTTGCTGCCCAGCAAAAAAATGAAGTCCAGAAAGAGAATATCAGAGTATCTGAGACCTCTTCTGGCCTATGTAACTGGGATGGTGGACTGCAAAAAACCCAACTATCTCTTGAGACTTCTGCATTACTGTTTGATGAAATACACCCTTGGCAGGGCAGCTGTATCCAGAGCTCACCATATGCTCCTAATGCATCACAATTTCAGCACACACAGGCACACACAAAAAGCCTGAGAAGAATTTAAACAGACTCGTGTCTAATATGGTTGCACCAAAACACTGATTGTTAACCAGAATGAGGTATTACCAATGTGCCACAAGAAACTGCTCTCTGCCAATGCACAGCACACGCCCCCTGCTCCAGTCCCATGCCTGTGTCAGCATTCAAGGTCCCTCCAGGAAAAGAGCACAGTGGTACACTCGGAACTGACACTAGCTATTTTCACATCAGCTTCACAGCAGTGACACAAAGACCATAACCTGGCTTTTTTGGCTTGCTTGAGGTCTTGGTTTTCCACCAGCTTTTACTGTGCGTTGTCATTTACGGCTTTTCTGAACAAAAACTTCTAAGGAATCACCAAGGCAGGGCTGCTGTTCCTGTGCCCACACACGAGTGATGCTCAGCCACCCCAAATCTCATTCAGCAGGCAGCCCGTGGGAGGCCCTGCCAGAAGGCAACTCACACCTTCCTCATCAGGCTACTACCACACTTTGCCTAATTTGGTTGTTGTAGCTACTTTCATGCTCTTTACACAAAACCTGCTTAGAAGGCCCAGTACAATAAAAAGGAAAGCGTTGCAATGTGCTCTTTTTCGATTCTATGAAATCAAATTTGTGGGTTTTACAGATTCTCCCTTTTTTGAGGTGGTAATACCTGAATGTAAACACACTTCCCACTGTGCTCCTGTTCTGGCTGAAACCCATGACCCTAGGGCATGATTTTTACAGGCAAGTATAAAGATATATACATGCAATTAGCTGATCTACATCCACACATGGCTCATTCTTTCATGCAATACCTAAATCCTTCCAGTTTTGCCCACTCTCCCTTGACCATTACGTCAGCCAAAATGGTGGGTACTTCTAGGAACCTCTTCTAATGCAACAGCACCATATAGTTGGAAATCCAATGAAAAAGTTGTTTGTTTGTGGTGTTTTTTGGGGGTTTTTTTTGAGTGGGTTTGTTTGGTTTTTGGGCTTTTTTGGGGGGATGTTTTTTTGTTTGTTTGTTTTTTTGGTTGTTTTTGGGTTTTTTTGCTTGCTTGTTTTTTTAAAAAAATTTGCAAGTAAGTTGGCATGTATTACAAAGTATGACTGAGGAGGAGTCAAGAATGGACTAACAGCAGGAATGAAGGAAGCAAAAGGACACATCCAGCACAGCTGTTATCACTCTTGTAGAGTCTTTTTGGTATCATGATAAAAGTTTTTCATTATCAGTCAAATATGAGTTTGTCATTTCAATGCAGTCCTCTAGGAGAATTTTCAGCAACTGCTGCAAGACTATTTACAGAATAGAAAATTAAATAGCATCTGTAGGACTGAGGCTTGTGTGTCATTTGCTACATGGAACTTGCCCTTCTTACAATGATGACAATCTCAGCTGTTAGCCTGCTTGAAAAATTATGGGAAAGCAATTCAGAAGTGTGACCCAAACTTTGCCCATTGCCTTAGGGAAGCATCCATCTAGTCATCCATCTATCTAAGCTCATTTGTGTTGACAAAGGAAGAAAAGCCAGAGAAACGTGAAAATTATGGTTTTTGGTACCCACATGCAGGAAGATTCAGCAGCTCTATCAGGCAGTTTTCCTTGCAAACAAATTTAAGACCCCCAAAACCTTGAGGTAGTCTCTTCGCGTGCGAATATTTAACTGAGCTTGTTCCATAATAAAATTTCTAGGGGACAACCTTGACACCCGTGCCAGCCAAGGAATACATTACCTGGTGGGGTTAACAGGGTTCCCTGCTGCAGAAATAAATACATTAGGAGATGAGACACAAAAGGTTTCACAGCTCCTGATTTTGCTTTAATAATATTCCATTAAAAATGACTGAAAGGCAACTCTCCTCCTATAAATCAGGTACCTCACTGATGCCTCTCACTCCTGAAACGGGCCTTCTTTTGTTTTAATAGCTTCCCTTCCTTCCCTCTCTGTCTGTCTGTCTCCAGATATGGCTGATTTACCTGGATTAGCAGAGACATTGGCTCCACATTCTTCAAAAAGTGCTGATCAGGCTGAGCTGGCAAAAGATTAAAAGTCACACAAATTGCTTCTACTGCTGAAGGAGTCTAATTGATTTTGGGAAAAAGTCTAAATCATGATTTGCTCTCTGCTGGTTGGAGCTAACCTAGGGGAAGGGCACTGTTTTTTGATGGGCAGGAGGAAAGTGTCTCCCTGGAGTCCAACAGGTCCTTGTCACTGCAGTGAGAGAGGCTCACTTCTCCTTATACTTCACTTTATGTACATCCTGCTTGGTGATCACTGTAAGGCAAGTGGGTCCTGCTGAACTGAGACAGAACTGACAGAAGGACCTGTAAAGTCCAGTCCTGATACAAATTCTCCTTCAGTTTCTCTACCTGAAAAGGGGGAAGGGGGTAGGGGCAGGGATTTACTGCTCATGCTGTTTTTTGGTAGGTATTAAGAGGGGATCACAAGGTAATAATGCATCAATTTCCCTCCCTGGTCACGAAGCAGGGAAAGAAAGAGGCTGAAGATGCTCTAGAAGGCAGGATAGCAGAGTTATCCCTGACAGTAAAGGCTCTTGCTTTTAGGATCAGAGAGTCCAATTCCTGGTGTGAAAAAAACGTGGGATGTGTTTCTAGCTGAGGATTGATATTTGTAAAAACACTTAGAAAAGTACCAACTAAGTGCTAGCTTGGATTTTGTCCTAGTAAGGAGATGACTAAACATTCCTCTAACACTTAGGGCAGATTTCAACCGCAACCATGTATTCCAATACTTTAATTGTTTTTCAGGCCAAGCTTGCCTGACGGGAATTGTAAATGTATGCTCCACAGCATCCCCAGGCCTGCCAGATGGGACACTGGGGAATGAAGGGAACACACCCTCACAAAACTGTGCATGTCATTGTGCAGAGAAATCACAGCTGCAGTGCAAAACAAAGGGGTGCATGTATTTGTGCCTCATGCACAGCATATTGCAGAGCTGACATCTAGGTGAGGTGAAGCTGTCAAGATTTCAGGTGTGCACTTGATCCTTTCATCTCCCTACTCTGCTAAGGGAGTGAATTCTGTGCAAGTTTCACAGGAGGAAAAAGAAAAACAAAATCAAACAGTTATGTTTCTTTTTCCTGAAAAACAAGACCACTATTTCCTAGTCTATTCCCAAGTCATGAATTACAACACTGGATCTGGATTTGAATCAGCACTTGACAGAAGACATGCATACCAAGGAACTGCTCTGGACTGAGACCAATGCAGACAGAAAAGGCAAGGCAGTGCTGCAGGCACAGGAACAGTTTGGGTATGGATGGCAGAAGTCATTATCGCCATCAGTTTGGGGGAGGAAGGATATTGGCACCCAGGGGCTAGCAAAAATAGAGTGGGCAGGGGAAGACATCACATCTTTAATGTGTGTTTTAATAATGTCTTGCAAAGGAAATCCTGACTCATGAGCAGTGTCCTGAACACTACAGATGTGGCCAGATGACCACAGGGTGGCAGGAGAAAGGGGAATTTGTGCCTGGGTGGAGGAGATGCAATTGCCTCTTTCAAGGGCCAGCCACACGTGAAATAGTGCAGGAACATCATGACACTGCAGCCTATCATACTGTCAGGGCTTTTCACTGAACAGGTACCAACAGCACACTTCATCTCAGCACATTCAAGTGACTCCCAAACAGGAGTCTCACTGATCAATCCTCAGAAATCTCCTAAACCACAAGGCTGCAGCCTATGTTTAGATAGGTAAACTGAAGAAGAAGAGAGGATGTAAAACACCCAAAAAAGGGTCAGTGGCAGAATCAGAACTGGAAGGCAGTTGCCTTGTTTCCAAATTGTCCAAATATCACAATTCAAAAAACATACCATGACAATGACATCTTCCACACCCCATCTTTGCAAATGGCTTCTATGGAGAAAAGCTTCCAAAATGCCCAGTACTGGCCACATGTGCAAAAATGTGGCACAAAGAAAGATTGCCTTTTACTCTCAAGACACTTGCTGATCTTTGTTACCCCAGAACGAGAAGATGCAAGACTCCTTGCATCCTCGTATCTCAGGTTAATACCTTCTATTCCATATCTTCATGTCTTCTCTATTTCACCTACTGCTAAATATTAGCACTATCCAAACAGGAGTTGGGTTTGAGTCTTACTGAGCTCCTACTAAGTTTCTGATTTTATCTGGTGGCAACGAGTTCCATATGTTAATCGGGCATTTTGTAAAAGAGTATTTCCTCTTCAGGGGTTTAAAGTAGTTTGATTTTTTATCATGTAATTGCTTCCCTTGTTGTTCTTCTAATAAAATGAAAAATAAATAGGAACAGCTGAGTGAACTTCTTTGTTGTGGTGACTATTTCTGTACCTTTGCCACAATGCTTCTCATTTGTCTTTTCTCAAGAAAACACTGTTGTTTTTTTTAATCATTGTTTATGAAGAAGCTATTAAAAGACTCCAGACATTTTGGTTCCCTTTTTCTGGTCATTCTTCTGATTCTGTTATTTTCTTTTGAGAGACAGGGTGAGCAAAGTGAACAGAGTGTACAAGAAGAGCACGTACCATCAATTTATATAATGGTACTGTATTATTTTATCTATTATTCTCTACCCTTTTCTTAATGCACTCTCTCATCTTGCATGCTTTTATTTCACCATCACTACAGACCAAATAAATGTTTTCACTGAGTTGCTCAGCTATGTCTTTTTTTTCCTCCTTCTTTTTCTTTTGGGTAGTTACAATTATTTTAGAACCCAGAAACGGGCATGACTAATTCCAATGTGTTGTTTCCTGAGTGCATCACCTTGCCTTTGCCATATTGCATTTCATTTACTCTTATGATGCTTGCAAATTGCCTCTGCGAGCTCATTGTTAGACCTCCTCAGAGTCTTTTATAGGCTTGGGTAACCTTAACATTGCTGTATTATCTACACATTTTTCCTTCTATGTATTTTTCCCATTTTTGGGTTATTAATCCATATTAAACACCAGACATAATACTGCTCAGTGACACATCCGCTGAGCTGTGGCATCTTTTCATGCTGAGAACCAGCTATATATTTCTGCTCTATTTATTCAGTAAATTTTGCTTTTCTTCTTACTTTATTTATGATACGGCTTTATCTCATACCCAATGACAAGTTTGTTCCTTAATAATCTCCTAAAAGAGACTGAGTAAAGAAACAAATCCAACAAGCATTTGGAAAAGTTTGCTTACATGAAATTTACTCCTTTCCTCTTATCTCATCTGTTTCAGACCAGAGTAATTTTAGCAGGGTGAAAAAAAAGGCACCCTTGGAAAAAAAGGCTTACACGGAATTTAGATTGGTTTGACTGTGTCGAATCACAGAAATTGCAGCAAGGTGGAACCAGAAAGCACCTCGAGAACATCATTTGGTCCAACCCACTGCACCAAGACAGGCTCAAATATTCCTTCGAATCCATTCCTGCAGAATATCTGCCCACACGGTTTGAAGAAGCTCTAATGAAAGAAGCTCCACATCCTCCCACCTACGCTAACCCCTTCCAGTACACTCCTAGTCCTACAGCTAGGAAGTCTTCTTAGTATTTAACCTATTAATTCTCATCTTGGGGATTTGCAGCACAACAGATCAATACCACTTTTAAAAGAACAATTTATAGGAACAAAGACTCTTACGTTTCTCTTTGCCTTCCCTATTTAGAGCAAGTAAATTTTTATGGCTAGCTCTAGCTCTTTTAACCTTCCTGTGCAGGTCCTGTTTGCTCAGCCTCTTGGAAAGCCTGCTGCTCCCCTCTGGGCTCTCTCCTGCTTGTTTGTATCTTCCTTAAAGCGTGTTGCCCCAAACTGTAAGGCTGCATGTCAGCAGATCCTGCACCTGGCACACAACACTCCTGTCCATGCTGCTCAGAATGATAGAGGGACTCTACTGTTCACCTTCACCTCAATGTTTTCAGAAGTATCAGTGGGTTTTTAACCACTTTCAATTTATATTTCATTCCATTTGCCCAATGCAAAAAAGAAAATGGTCTTTCATTTTCAGAATATGACTTTGCATCTTTGTAATTTTACAGAACACGTAAACTCAATTTGAACGATTGTCTACAAATATTTGTCATCAACTGATCAACCCCTTCAAAACACCTTGGACTTCCTGGTGACATACGGAAGTCAAGGGGTCTGGCCCTCTCAATCTGCTCAGTCTGGCTGAAAATTATCAGACCTTTTTTTTTTTTTTTTTTACTCACTCAAAAAGGCACAGAGGGTTGAGAGCCATTTTCTCAGATAGAGATAACCAGTAAGGGAAGATTTAAATTAGTGCTTTTGTGACCTGTTTGTTCTAAAACCTTTGCTCTTGACACTGCTTGAAAAGTGTCAAAGAAGCTGGGACAGGTGAGACACCCCCCAAACATCCAATGTAGCAATGATAAATGGAGCAGAGTTGCTCAGCCTTCCCGCCATGCCCTTAACCTTCTGTCATCTATATCCATATTTATGATTAATCTATGGAGCAAGGTAGATGCAAGTTCACAGTCAGGAGCCAGAGACACACAGATATATTTAGAAAGAGGAGAAGGGGGAAAAGAAAGGCAGGATTATCAATCTAGCATTTAGTTTATCAAATTAAGAGCGACAGTCTGATGTGCATTACATGGGTCAAAGCTGCTTAGTGTGGGACACGAGATTCTTTGACCTGCCCCACTTACAAGATGACCCTCTTATATAAAAAGATGCAGTCCCCAAGCATGAGTCCTAATTTACTGTACACAAACCTGCACATCAAACAAAAGGTATGGAGAGCATGCTAAGGACCCCTCTTACCACTTGCTCTGCATGTGTGCCCACATGCTATTATGAAGAGAAAGCTTCCAGGTCGCAGCAGGGATGTTTATTTCTGAGTCTCTGTGTGGGTTTACAAAGGATATCTGGCACCATCAGCCTGCTCAGCTTAGTGCTCTAACATTTTCCAAAGACAAAGAGAGAGAGAGAGAGCAAAGAGGAGATGCGTTTGAAATGGAGCAACACACAAATGATACTTTCAGACAGCAGCAGTACACAGAAAACACGGGAGCTTTAAGAGCAAAGGGGCTTGTGTGTGTGTGTGTGTGTGTGTGTGTGGCTTCTCTTAATACTTAATAGTTTCATCTTAAACAGGAGGAAAGCTCACAGCAAGAAGTCCTATCATCCTCACACTTCTGTGAAAATGAAAATGCATTCCCAGGCTTTTTCTTTGTTATACTCTCATGTTACTCCAAAAGTGAGTTTCCACATGAGTCTAATAGTTGTCATCCACATTCTGACTGTGTTTTCCAAATACAGGAAAAAAAGCCTGGAAATGTTATAATTTTTCTACCCAAAAGGAATTCCCTCCTTTCTCCAGCTGGGCTTGATTAATCTCTTGGGGACAATAGGGCAGTTAAGGCCAAAGAGGAGTTTCATGGTGGTGTAAAATCTAAATTGAGGTTTATAGAAATGATCTCAAACTCATTTGGCCCCTGTACCTCAAGTCTTTCACCCTGAGCTTAACAAACACTTATGACTGGTCCACTGTGGTTTCAACTCCAGCCCTTCCCAGCAGGATCTCTGAAAGTGGCCTGATCTGTGGACAATGGGCACTTAATTCACAGCCTAGTGTTAAGGCTCTGCAGGTCAGTAGCAAGGCAAAACACTGTCAAAAAAGAAAAAAGTAAAAATAAAAAAGTAGGGTGCACAGTCCTCAGTGAGAGCAGAGATGTCTCCTGCCATGGCAAAATAGAGAGCAGGTCTCAGCATCCCAAACTTTCACAGCTCCAGGGAGAAAAAAAGCAGGAAGGGTTTATAGAGGCTGAGAAAATATGAGGATGAAAGTACATTGCTCATCTGGAGTTCATCCTTTCTGTCACTGGGGACTTTTTCAACAGCAAAAATACATCCCCATCATGTGTTTTATGGAGACTAAGATAATCCATTACAAGGATAAGAATGACACAAAAGACAGTACAAGATGCTGGTCAAGGAAACCAGTAAATAATCTTTTAAAATTATGCATTTAGCTCACTCAAGCCATGTCCCTTTCTGGGCATATTCCACTGAAAATGTTCACTGGCCAGAACATTTACAGAAACAGTTGGTGTTAGGGGAACAGTAGAGACTACTTGCTGAAAGCACCCTCTAAACCTGGAAACTAGAATAGATGCCCTGGAAAACCACCTCTGAATTTGTAACCGTACATTAAGATGTCCCTATGCTGCTCTGCTAATCTCCTAGATGAAAATTGCTTTGAAACAGGCAATGTACAGCCAGCTTTCCTGAAAGTGAATGTGCCTTTACATGCCCAGAGATTTGCAGGCCTGCTTAGGAACAAAAACCAGAGATGTAGTCAGAGAGCCATTTAGCAGCAGTTCACTTGGAAACAGCACAACCTATTGATCCCAGGTCACAGGAAAAAACAGACAGCCCAGACATTATATGGACTCCTGAGAACAGCTCCAGGAGCTGGGAAGCAGCATCTTTGGTATCCCAAAATGCTGAACACAGGGCAATAGCAGCCAGCAAAAGACAACAACAAAACCCCAAGCCAGCCTACAGTGATCACAGCTCCTGCCTACCCCGATAGGAATGACATTGAATCCAAAGGCCTCATGAGATAGAAATTCCCCAACAATTCTAGAACAAATATACAAAATCATACTTCAGGTGGCAGTCCTAAAGCTTGAGATGAAAGGATACAGCATCGAGTCTGGGCTTTTCAGCCTGCACCCGGACACTGCAGAGCCCACCTTGGCCAGAAGCGTGGAAGGCAAGTAGATCATATTAGATTTAATAAATGCCACCTTTTCCTTTAGGATTTTTGACACTAAGCAGCTCCATCTTTGCTATGTTCATTAACCCCACAAGGAGATGTGACCTCAGAATACCGGCAAACAACCAATATTTGTGGTGGGGACGCCTGTTTGCAGGGCAGGCTGCAGAAGCTGTGCTAATCCCCAGTTCTTTTTGGGAAATGAAAGTCCTTGACTCAAGCATGAATGATACTGGCAAAGATCCCATTACTGTAAAGCTCTCTGCCAGCCAGCCACCTCTCCCCCTCCCCCTTTTTATATCTCTAAGGTCACTAAACTGTAATTTAGTCATCATTCTTTATAGAGCATGAGCAGATATGAAACATCTGGAAACTGTTGTAGCCGCACTTTGAGATACATATCCCGAAGGAATTTAACTGCATAGGAATGGCATGAAGCACTTTTGTACCTTGAGGTCACTGCAGCTGGAGTGCATCCTTGGTACCTAATTACTGGGTACTAACACCTCTTAAACAACCACGTATGAAATGAGTTAGAGGGCACCAGTACAATGCCCAGCAAGATGAAAACTTCAACCCAAAGATCACCTCAAAAGGTCCACTAAACATCCTCCTTTCTGGCAGTATCAGTGAGGAAAAGTGGGCCATAAAAATTTCACTCCTTGTTTAATTCCAAATGTGGTCCCTCTAGAGATGAACTGTGGCCTGCTGATAGGAAAGAAATTTGCCCTGCTGCTACTTGTGCTTTGTAAGTAGGTAACAGCAGTCCCCAAACACATAAAGAAATATTCCCAACCTGATATAAAAATGTATTTATGTAAAAAAGGGAGCAGAAGATTTTTTTTAAAACTCTTGCAGAAGCCAGCACCAGCTTCAGTCAGTTACAAGAGAAAGAATTTTCTTGTCTGACCCACACTATAGAAAGTTAATTTAAATTTTATCTTCATTAATCTCACTTCTTTTTATTTACTTCATTCAGAGGGTGGAGGGTTAAACACGAGGTATTTTTGAATAATTAAATGAAGGAGGAAGCACTATGTTACTGACAAAGCTCCTAATCTTCCTTATTTATTAATAGTAGCAGCATTAAGACTGCCTGTCCTTAATCCCAGCTCTCACCATGAAAATTCAGAGCATCAGAAATAGAAGAGGCTAATTGAGGCCCTAATGCCAGGAGGAGAGACCATGTCAGTGTCAAAAGCTCAAAGGGGCCAGATCCAATCAGCGCCTGGATGAGCAGCTGCCAAGGGAAGCCTTGCTGGCTTGGGAGGGAGGCCACCAATTTGGGATCCAAGTCTTGCCCCAGGGGATTCAGACAAGCCCCATTCAGTTGTTCTGGTGCCTGAGATGCTGCATTTGGCACCAGACCATGTTCGTGGGCAGGTGTTTGGTTCAGTTGTTAGGAGCTCCAGTTCACCCTTTGGAGCACTCGCTGCCAGACCCTGCAGCCACTGTTTGGCACTGAATGACTTACCGCCCCTGCCAGGGGCAGGGATGGACTTCCCAGAAGTCCACATCCATCCCACATCCCCCTGTGAGGGGGCCTGAGCATGCTGCCAGCTTGTTCAGCAGCCAGCTTTGTGCACAGGCCCTGGCAAATCAAGCTGCAGGTATGGGTGAGTGGGAGACTCTGCTAGCACAGCGCCGAAGCTCTTCTCTCTTCCCTCTTCCCTGGCACCCTCCCCAAAGGCTCAGCCTCCTAATCAAATTCTCTGGCTCAGCTTATGAGCTCTGACAAGATCGTGGCCCAAGGAGGCTGGAGTACAGACTCAGCAATCCTGCCTGCATCCAGCCCAATTTAGCCGCGCTCCCGGAGCATCACGCGCGCCGTAAGGACCTAATCTAAAGGTAATCATTAATTCGTTACTGCCACAAGGATGTGGCAATCAGCAAGAGGATGCTGATTGTTTGGAGGATCAAGTAATGGATTTTTTTATTTTTCTAAACAATAACCGTTCTTCCCAGTTGTAACCACTATATAGACATACTGTAGAGCTAATGATAAAAGTGCTCACGAATTCTTTTTTGCCCAAAGACCTTTTCACCTTTATGTAAAGCAAACTTTTGGAAGTTACTGTTGTGTATTAAAAAAAAAAAAAAAAAAAAAAAAAAAAAAAAAAAAAAAAAAAAAAAAAAAAAAGAAAAAGCATTTATAGCAACAACAGAGTCATCATCCATGTTTGATAAAGGACCATAAACCTTAATGTTGGCAGGCATTAGATGGTCATTAACCTCATTCAGTCAGAAAGAAAATGCCTCCTGCAAACAGGTAATTCTGTTATGGTGTAGTACAGGCTTTCTTTCACCTTTCTGAATTATTTGCCAATTACTGGAGCCCAGATATTACATCTGCCTAAACCAGACCGGCAACTCTGATGTTCCTGTGTGCAGCAAATCTGAGAGAAGTGGAACCAATAATTGAGCGGTGCCAAAGGCACCCACAAGTATCTCTGCTGAATTTTGGGTGTGTAGCCCTGCCCATACTCCTTCCCAATCAGTTCATATGCAGAATCTGATACCATTTCTGTGAGTACAGAACGGGGATAGGAGAAATAAATCTACATTAAACTTGGCTTCTGCATTCTGTCCTGATTCACAGAAATGTAAACTGCAGAGTTTACTCCGAGGATTAGCACAATTTAGCCTCTGCAGAAGATGATCTCAGAAAACAAAGCTATTGAAGATGGAGAGCAGGGAAGGTCAGGTACTGGTGCTTTCTCTTCACCTCCACCATATTAGAAAAGAAGAACACGCTGATAATTCCTCTATTTGTAACAAGCTTTCCTCTTTACTCTGGTCTCAGGCTAGCTTTTCACCTGGATCTGTATTTTCCCTCAAAAGTATCTCATCCAGCCTTTCTCCAGTGTATGTAGCAGCCAGATACATCTAAGAGAAATGCTACTTAATGAAATAGAAATTGTATGTGTGAAAAATTTTACCCCAGCTGCAACACCCTTTTCAGCTACCCCTCACATAATGTCAGCACATGTGGGAAGTCAATGTAAGGCAAAACAGGAGTCCCCAGACTATTCCCTCCATTTCTCAGCTCCTTTAGGACAAGATTTGGTCGCCACAATATAAGAAGGATACAAAGCTATTAGACAACATCCAAAGGAGTGCCATGAGGATGGAGAAGGGGAAAGGGAAGCCGTATGAGGAGCAGCTGAGGTCACTTGGTCTGTTCAGCCTGGTGAAGAGGAGACTGAGGACAGACCTCACTGCAGTTCCAGCTTCCTCATGAGAAGAAAAGGAGAGGCAGGCACTGACCTCTTCTATGTCGTGCCCAGTGACAGGACCCAAGGGAATGGCCTGAAGTTGTGTCAGGGTGGCTTTAGGCTGGATATTAGAAGAAAGTTCTTCCTCCAGAAGGTGGCTGACCATTGGAACAGGCTCCTCAGGGCAGTGGTCGCAGCACCAAGCCTGACAGTTCAAGAAGTGTTTCAACAATACTCTCAGGCACATGAGGTGTGACTCTTGGGGACAGTCCTGTGCAGGACCAGGAGTTGGACTCCATGGTCCTTTTGGGTCTTTTCCAACTCAGCATATTCTGTGACAAAGTATTCTCTCAGTTTTAACCAGCTCCTCCCCAAGGCTAACTGGTTAAACCCAGTAATTCCCTCTGGCAGCTGATCTGAATTCCTAGGATGACCATCACAAGCATCATTGGTTGCATTTTGGAAAAGTGCTGAAAATAATGTACATCTCATTAAGGACTATCTCTAACTTCAACTCTGGCGATATTGATCTGTAAATTCTTAGGAGATTTTGTTTCCTTCTGGGCTGGAAATAGCCTCAGAGGAGATGATCTTTTCAACACAGTTATGATGGAGACGATGGGCGGGGCAGACTACACGTGTGATGTTCCCTCCTTTTAGTCCAATACAGCAGAGAGAAGCAGGTATTTGCAGAGCCAAAGCCATTAGCAGCAAGACTTTAAGACAGAGCCAGGACTTCCCATGCAAGCCTGCAGCAGGCTTGGATCCCTGTGGCTCAGGCACAAAGCAGGATCTATGACACCCAGTTGCCACGAGGCTCTCTAAAATCACTGACACATGAGAGGGACAGCAGCCCCAGCTCACACCTCAGGCATCACTGCCTCTCCAGATATGCAGGCAGTGAAGAGAGAGATGGCAATGAAAGCTGGACAGAAGGGAGTGTCTTGGGGGGCAGGGGGTCTGCTACATTACCTCCCTACTTCCCTCCAAATACTGCTCACTGGCAGGGTAGGCTAGGAGAGCAATTTGGATCTCAGTATTTTATCCAGGCAGGGATCCCTGAGGGCTGTTGTGAATACAGTCTCTCTCACTGCCCCCTCAGCCCTGCACCAGCTCATCCACCAGCCAAATGCAGCAGCGAGAAGCCAGCAGGCTGCTGCAGTCCCAGCCTCCTCTCTCCAGCGAGAGCTGGGGCCTGACAGCCCAGCAAAATGACCCACTTCTTGCCGACTCAGACAAAAAAGCTCCACTTAGGCCCCAGGAAAGTGTCTGTAATAAGGCCATCCGTTAGCTGTGTCGCCCAGACCCCTCTGAGCGATCCTTCATCCCTGCCCTCCCTCCTGCACCCGCCCTTAATGCAGGCAGCACGCGGGGGAATGAAGCCGTCGGGCTCAGTAAATATTACTGAGCTCCACACAGGGAGCACAAGGCCATTATTTAGACTCCCAGGTCCTGGGTATGTTTTGATCACACCAATTTAGCAAAGAGGTAAAAGAAAGCAACTGGCTAGTGGCTGTCTGCCACACCTACATGTTTTCTGGTTTGTGAAATCCCAAATTCCCCTGAACTGGCCAAACCACTGCGTGCCTGGGAGTGTTGATGGCAAACCCTGGCATGAATGGCCCAGTGGGGAACAACATTAGAGCACTCCCCACCTAAGGATACCCGAAATACAGCAGGTCAAAACTCATCCCTGCTCAGCCTAAGAAGGCAAAAGTTGCTCCAAAGCTTTTGTGTCTTGCTGCTGTGGGGAGGAAATGTCCTTTCTTCCTCTGAAACTTTCCTTCTCATGTATCTGTATGGGTCTACTTACGTCTCTCCCTATCAGAAATCATGCACTGCTGTCCTGAAGCTTGAGCTGTTCCAAGAACCCCTACTCCTTAACAATGTGTACTTCTCAAACCACCCATCCCCTGATTTAAAATCTTCCCTGTATTTGTTCCAGATGAGTTCCTTGCATCTTCTGTTGCCCTTGCCTCACACCAAAGCTTCTCTCTGTCCCTCTATGGAGCGACATGTCTTTGCCCAGGACTCCTCAGCTCCTGCTGTGTGCAACAGCCCTGCTGCCAGCTCAGCCATATCCATTCCTTCCCAATTCAGCGCAGACCTCATCCTCTCCCTAGCTCCAGGCTGTTCATGGCCCCCTGTCCTCATAGTTTTGTTTTTGTCTCTTTGACTGGAGGCTCTAATATACTCATTTACCCACTGTGGTGAATTGTTTTGCTCTGTAAGCACTTGAGGTACAGTTTGTGGGGGAAAAAAAAATCCTCAAGAAAATAAAGTTGTGCTGCGTGTTATTTTGAAGGAAAAAGAGGCAAGCAGGTCTCATGAGAACTGAGTATGGACTTACCTTGGACATTCCCACAGGCACAGAAAAGTGCAGGCTGATAAATCCCTTTTATTACCTGCACCGGTATCTGAAGGCAGGAGGATTTTTTTAAAGTCTGGCCAGTCCCCAGAGTGTCAGATCCAAGGGCGACATTTGAAATCCCATGGTGACAGAGTAAGACAGAGACACAGAAGAGTGACCATGTGTCATCAGCCCAGAATATGTGCCAAAGCCAGAGAGACAACACATCAAAATAGTTCATGGAGCTCCCAGTATAATTAAAGAGTCAGTAATATCTCATGGAGCACTCAGGAAAAAAAAAAAGGAAAGGAAAAAAACCTGCTCGGCACAAACGGATGGCACAATGCTGAGGCAGCAGCATGAAAGCTTAGTTCCTTCCACACCAAGCAAAGCTCTGCAGCCACAAAATGCAGCTCTACTCAGAAAAGTGACTATGCAAGAACGCTGGGTGTTCTGCACATTCAATCTCTCCCCTGGGCTGCTCAAGGAGAACACTCTTCACTAGCCTGACTAAAATAAACATATGCTACTTTCCTCTCCTGAAGGAGCCAGGACAGCTCTAGAAGTGGGACTGTTTTGCCAGCAGGAAAGCTCCACCCAACTACAGCGCTTACCTCGCAGATTAATCATTTCCCCATGTGGCTTTGGGTGGGAGAAAATGCTGAAAGAAAGATTGGATGGAGGCAGAACCCAAACCCAGGCACACCACTCAGAGGGATCTCCCAGAGATAAGGTACAACCATGCTAAGGTGCATTACTTTGAACACAGACCATCACACGGGCTGCTGCCACTGCCCCTTACCTGGTGATTTTTCAGCCTGACCCCAGCACCCTCCCCATTACTCATTCTTCTCACTGATACTTTGCTCCCACAAGGCACTGAGAGGAATTTGCATCTTTTCAAAGCAGCTTCTCCCCAAGGCCCAGGAAAGGGAGAGATGTAGTGACCCAACAGCCTGACTCCTTAGTAGTGCTATTGGGCTGTGCTCTCATGCCATGGAGAAAAAGTTGGGACACAGCCCCTCTCCTCCTCATTAGGACAAGCAGCACCTTCTTTTCTCTTGCCTTACAGTCTGTCCAACTGCCTTCCCCTTGAGGATTACCTGTCTCCTTGGCTGAGAACACAGATCTTCCTTTTATCAGCCAGCAGACCCGAGGAAAAAGGGCAGCTGGGAAAGAGCATTTAATTTAACCCTCTGATAAGGGAAAAGAAAATCCTTGGTCCATCTACAAGTACCTGATCTTTCCTCAGATGCACTGGTGACAACATCTGAAGGTCAAACTGCAAATCATGTAAAACATCTTTATCTCCTCAGACTGGTCCTTCTCCCTGTTTCTTTTCATCTTTAATTTTTAGAAGCCAGTGTACGTGAGGATATTCAGTGCCTGCGTTGCAAGTTTCCTATCATAATGGGGAGATGTTTCTCCTAGTCAGGTGAACCACTCAGTGTCCCCACACTACAGGAAGGGCAGCAGGTTTGGTACTTGCAGGAGCATGCAAGTGTTCCAGCCTATCTGAGACTCATGGCCTGCAGGTCCTCTTTCCTGGGGAGGTGATTTGATTTTCTGAGCAGCACCGGAGGACTTGTGTAAAACATGTATGTTGTGAGAATGGAGGACTAAGGAAATAGTTTATGCCAACGTATCACAACTTTGTTTTATAAAACTGATTCCCAGTCTGACTCAGCTTTGCAACCCTTCGTCACACCATCAGCCAGATGCTTTCCTACCTTAACTGAATTTCTGAAGTGGCCCCTGAGTTCCAGCAGTGGAAAGTCTTGCAATATTTCTGTAGTCTCAGCAATTCTGAAATCAAGCATCTGCACCAAAACCAGTGCTCACCATGCACCATCCAGTCTTTGCACAGAAAAACAGTGGGAATTGCTTCCAAAGAAGTGAAACTCAAGACTGTTTCTCAGCTAATTTAAACTGCAGTAGCCAAAATGTGTGAGATTGGAGAAATCCCGTGTTCAAAAGGACTCAGAAGTGCATACACACATCATGTTGGCATACTGATGTCTGCCTATGCTCTGCTATCCTCCCACAGATAGGAAAAAATCCCCCAAAACACGTCTGATGTCACACCCGGACAAGACCTAGCAGGATTTTGCCTGAAGTGGCCCAGTTTTCTTTGCTGTTGTTAGCTGGCATTTGAGGCAGCAGGATGAGAAACTGTCAATAGACTCTGTTGATGACCCGCAGAAAGCCTCTCCCCTGCTCTCATCCGACATGGTTTAATTTCTAATTCAGCAGAGCAGTGACAAGGACGGAGGCTGCCAAGGCCAGTCAGCAGCGCAAATTGGGCAGGACAGGCTGAATTGATCTACAGGGAGGAAATGAAGACGCAGCAGAAACTTTGGGCTGTAGGGAGCAGTGGGACAGCCTGCTGAGGGGGAAGAGAGAGAAGCGTGGTGAGGGAATCGCATAGATAGCAACAGAGCAAGGACGGGACCGCGGGAGGGGAATCATTGGCGTTTGGACAGCCGTAGGAGCTGAGTGCTTCCAGCCCAAGAAAACCGTCTGCCTCCGGCTGTATGGTACATGGACCATATGGATCTCATTGCTGGCATGGAACATCTATCATCCCTGTGCCAGGAGCTGCAGCACGGTAACACAGGAGGCTGCCCAAAGATAGCCTGGCACTGCACTACAGGCACTGCACAGAGAGGAGCAGGGAATGATCGACTCCAAGCTCCGGCTGTTTTAGCCACAGGTAGAAATGTCATCACCCATTCAACTCTACAGCAAATTCTCTCCTTTCCAAGCAAAACCTGGAAGTAAAACTACAGCTATGTTACTCACTCTCAACTACAAATAAAAGCAGGATGGTCAACAAGATTAGTTAAAGGGGTTTGCTATCACTGCTGGCATTAGTGCTTATTATCTTATCACTAGGCTAACCACCAAAATTGAGAGGAAATTACAAAAGTGGCCTCGGTCTAACTGAATGCCCTGCTCACACACACAGGCCACACTGAGAGCATGCCTGCCTCAGTGACAAAAGCAGATTTTCCACAGTGACAGTACAGATCTTGTAAAAAAAACTTCGTGAGCAAGCACAAAAAGGGCTCAAACACCTAACACAACCAATTGGGCCAGCTGTTGAGAACACTTAATGAGTATGCTGTCTGACATTCTAATTATTCCACTAGTAACACACTACTTAATTGGCATTTTTCAGTGGTAGCTGTAAATATAGCCCCTTCTGCCAGTTCATGTCAGACAGACAAGAAACCTCAATGATGCTCTACAAAGTGTTGAAACATTTCAAAATTTGCCAAATCATTTCTAGCAAATCACTCTAGAGAATACTGAAAGTTTCCAAAACTGCAGAAATAAAACATTTAAATATGGATGTTTTGCCAAGTTTGATTCTCATTTTGACCAGTCTTTTCTAGCATCAAGGATTGGCAGAATTTTGTTACTGCCATGTTTAATGCTTGCAGCAAGAAAAAAAAGGGCAAAACCAAGCAGAAGCTGACTGTATTTAGTCATCTGTCTGTCACTGGGCTAAAACTCTGCTCAGATTCATTAGGTGGCTTCCACAAATTTTGAGTGAATCTGATCCCCAGTTAGAAGCAGAATGGTATCAATAATGCCTCTATGTTATGACTTGATGAAAATTCTTGTACATTATCTGAGAATCGGAATATAATCATGTAATAAGCAGAATGAAATCTCTGAAAATAAACGCTGTCAAGAAGAATGAAAGCCACACTATTTGGAAACAACAAAACAGTATTAGTAATACAGTGGTAAGACTGAAGTAGTTAAAAGAAAAGTGCTCTTGAAATGCCCTTTTCTCTGTATTTTGTGACAATAAACAAAAGTGCTCTGAAGGCAAGGCAGCAGAATCCATGGTATTATCCATGCCCAGAAGTGAATGGAGGCAGCAGTTATTGTACTCTATGCTATAAGAAATAATTCATTTTACCATGTGTGCTGCTCTTAACAAAGAGAGGAAGCTTCCATTTGGAAAGTGAAGCATGAACTCTTATTGAGCATTAGCAATATCAAAGCTCACATTCACCACAATAAATACACCCTCTCATCTGTACAAATACACCACAAGACCATAATTATAAAGCACCTTGCTGTGTTTGGTCTCCAGATTTTCTTGCTTCCCTTGCAGCATTCAAGTATCCATACAAGCAGTGCGTACACACGGAGATCGGAGACAGGGCTACAATTTTTCTGACATGGCCACAAAGGTATTAAAGTAGCTGGGGTCACTGACAACAGCATCACTAAAGCACAGTGACACAGACTTCAAAGAAAATTAGCCCTTTTGGATGCTCCACAGTCTCATTCACAGCCCATGCCAGCAACTTCTGTGCTGACATCTCACTTCCATCAGTAGTTCTGAAGTTCAAATTAGGTCAGGTAGGACAACCCAGGCTTCAGTCACACATGTGATTCTGCTATAGACAAAACCTCCTCAATCACTTAGATGCTTTTGACAATTCCATTCCACCCACCATATATAATAGACCCGATGTAGTCGGCTTTTGATATGCAAAACTAGTATGGAAGAAAACTTTGCAGGGGTGGAAACAAATGGGTAGAAACATCAGCAAAACATGAGCAACATCAGCAGAATTTGCCTTCGCTATAATGGAAGCAAGAACACAGTTTAGTCACAAGATAATACAAACTTCACTTGGAGTCTAGAAGAAACTGCAAGCTGTAGTCGTAGGAGGCCTTGCTTACTGCTCCCTCATAACAGGAAATACATGGAACAAATACATTGAGGGTAACAAAACAGAGCATTAAGGCTCTTACATCGTGTTTGGTTACCCCAGCTGATGAAGTTACATAAAATGAGTGTAGTGGCAGCTGAGCTACATGGAAAGGGAGCCCATCGCCCAGTTCCTGTCCAGTCCTGTTGGCCTTCACAAATCCCAGTGTTGTGCTGTGTGGGGATGTCATCTGTGAGGCAACAGCTCTTTCCGTGCCCACTCTGACATCCTCAGGAATTGAGGCCGTTCTGAGCAACAGGGTCTTGCATTATGTTTTGCTCCTGGAATAGCTGTTTAAATATTTTCATTAGAGGAAGAGTATTTTTGGATGATAAAGATAATTAAGTGCTGAAAGCATAGCGATCCATTTGACACTGAGAATAAGAGATATGAAGTATTTCTAATAAAAACAGAACACCCGGTGGGATTTGAACTCACTCTGTGCCATTACAGTTTGAGGCAAGTGCTGCATCCATGATGAGACTAACACAGTCTCTTTGCTGGGTCTGCAATTTACTGGTCTTATATTGCCTTCATTGGGTCTCCCCTGTTGTTCTCCAAATGCAAAAATTATATACTACTGATCACTGCATGCAAACTGAAATTGACTTGCTTAAATGAACACAAGAGTTATAGAGTTTGGGAAAACCTGTTTCCGAGTTGATGACAACATCTATAACCTGTTTCCACATTCATTATGCCTGCTCTCAATTTCCTGTGTGTTCTGTTTCATCAGGGGGTTAAAATAACACAGCTAGACAATGCCGATGGTGCTGGTGGTGAAGAAAGCAGCTCCTGCTCTTTAGATGTCTGCTCCCCCATACGTAGTGTCAGAATGATTAGAGTGTCTCATGTGATGAGAGTGATTAGATCTGTGCAAACACACACAGAGGAGGGAAAGAGGTTGGCTTTGACAAAGCACTTAATTACCCAGGTTCTCCCACCATGTCTGGTCCTCTCACAATAGAAACAAAACTCCCTCTGTTCTCCTGGGAGGGAATCACTGCCGTGCCTCTCCACACCACCACTGTAAATCATGCCATATAGTTCTGTGCCACCCAGCTATAATTTGATAAATACCAGAATGAGTCAAGGCAATAAATCTGTTGGGTTTTAATTATAAGTGTGCTTCTCTAAGTGTGGGGCTGAGGCTGGGCTGTTTTTCAGCTTCTGCCAATACAAATAATGTACATCTGCTCCTTCGGCCTCGCCAGTATTATTCTTTCTTGGGAAATCCTTCATGACTGCCTTACTATCCTGGCACATTGATAGCTGTCTCAGGAGCATAAATATGCAGCAAAAAGGGAAAGGCTGTCTCCCTCTTCCTACTGCTGGGTCAGGAAGCCCTGAGCAGCATTAGAAAACACTAAGTCAGTGTTGTCACCTCTCCTCTAATCTTGATTTCCACTGATATTGCCTATGTTGGCAATTTTATCAGTGCTCTCTGACTACATGGGTAGGGCTTTTCCCAAAAGTGCCAGCTTCTAAAGTTGGATGATCAACCAGAAGCCTTCCAAGCTTTTCTTTCAAGTACCAACATTAAGTTTCTAGCTATTTTGGTTTCAAATGAAAGCCTGTAAATGCACACTAACAAAGCGGGAAGCAAAAAGTCAGAACTCAGTTATATTCTGCCTTTCAATATCTTTAACAACACTTTTGCAGATCCTGTTCTTTCTTCCAAATAGTTGAGCAGAACCCTACAGATGGTATTAAGACAATATTTAATGTAAGAAAAGGAGGTGGAAGTTTGTGTGTGTAACATGGTAGGAAGAAAAAACAGTGCAACAGGCACTCACGCATCTTCATAGGGGATCATCCAGGAGCAACCAGGAGTGTGAGAGCTTACATCAACACATGTATAACGCACCTTTGCATGCACATGGAGCAGTGCGTGTGTCAGCAAAGGGAGCAGGCAACAGAGAGACACCAAGGGAATCTCTGTGTGCGAGCACGCCTGCATCCCAAAGGTCAGCCTGCTCTCCTCAGATTTAATTCCCTTTCTCATTGCTACTGTTCAGAAGTAAATGTTCACTTTTTATTAAAAATCAAAAGCAGAGGAGCTCATAATCCTCCTGACTCCAGTTCTTCTCATATAAATGAAAAGTTTAGGTTAGAGCAATAGCAGGTAAAATCAGACTGAAAGCAGAAGCTAATTCTCAGGAGATACAGAAAAGCTAAACATAATTTGAGGATAGTTTTGTTTGTATGTCTACATTTCTTAATAGCTAAATTATTATTATTAATTTTTAAATGAAGAATTCAGTAAATCCTTAGACATTGTAGCACATTTTTGGAAATAATTTTCCAGTGACATCGGAAACCAGCTCTATTCTCCCCTTGCAAAACTAATTCTGTTTTAATCACTGCAAAGAGATGGCACTGCACTAATTTCACAGATCTCACTAATTTAATACGTTCTTTCCTTACTTGGAATCCTCATATAGCCCTCTCCCCTCCTCATGCTCACTGCTAATACTGAAAATCTTCCCTTTGAAGCGCCACCCTGGTTTTAATGATATTTCCCTTATTTAGTGTAACCTTCAGAGCGAGGACCATGTTAAAAATGTTATCAGCAATACTGCCAGCTTAAACTACCAAAAATATAATTGCAGAAGGTGGGAAGAAGGAGGAGAAAGAAACAAAGGCTTCTAAGAACTTCAGTTATTTTGGGTGATACTTCCAAGCTTCCTTCTGGAAACACAGGCGACAGAAAATTAAAGAAGATGGAGATTCCTTTCTAAGAGCATACTTGCCACACTCAGACTTCAATTAAAACACCAAATAAACTCCAGAATAATACTGACAGTGCACTGCTCTCCCTTATTCCTTTCCCCCCTTTTCCTTTCATGCCCATGTGTGCTACAGTAGACTGAGACCTGCCCCAAATTTCTACACCAGCCAAATCACAAATGCAGGCCGGATGATATCGAGGAACAAAACTCAATCTGTCTTGAAGCTTCAGTTTTCCTAACCCCAGAGTCTGGGTTGCTCCTACTCTGAGATCAAATGACAGAGGAATAAGTATGCAAAGAAAGTACATCCAGGTGTGAGACTGGAGTGGTAGCTGGCTGCCCCACTCCTGTACCACAGATCTCCTTCTCCTGGTAGCCAAGCCCTCACTGTAATGGAGTTAGTAGAGTAAAACTGAGAGCAAGCTGGTAGTTTTATATCAGAGGGTTCCATGAATTCAGGGTTGATACACTTGTTTATTTCCACCCTACTTTTGGACATCTGTCAGAGCTATGGTGAACACAGCACCAGAAAGGGAAACAAATTAAATGCCTTGCATACAACTTCTGGCATCCTGTGGTTTTCAAGCAAACTTTCTGGCCATTCAGACTTGGTCCCATGCCTGTTTCACCAGGTTTAAGTGGGAAGAGGGCAGCTCCTTCTTCAGTTTTTCAGGAGCATTGTGCAGATCAGATTTTCTACTCTGAAAATATCACTTTCTCTAAGTGGTACCATTAACACTGTAACTGGAGTTATGGCAAGGACTTAACATTACCTCTGCAGCTTTACTGAGCTTGAAACAACACAGGTAATCCTACCCATGCTATACTTCCACAGGCCAGAACGCTTCTTCCTTGTAACCAAGTAATTTGCTTGATGCTACACCATCTGTCTCCTCAGCTGTCCAGTCCAGGCATTCATGGTTCTCTGTTCTTCTTGAGGTGTCCTTTTACCCCTGCTGTACTGAAGCTCCTTCCTCTTCCTTGTCCCTGTCCCAGGCACCTGTAGGTTTTGTGTGAATAAGCCCTGGAAGATCAGCTGAGCTGAACTCATCGGCTTTGCAGCTGCCTGGACTCTCCATGAGCCACCCTGTGAACAGTAACAGGCCTTACCTATACAATTTAGGATTTTACACTCAATTAAATCCTTTCTCAACAACTTCTCCTTCTTCGTCATCTTCTTCATAGTCTATAAAGACGTCGCTTTTATTTTTAGCCAGTTCCATTAGCTCAGACTCTCACATCAAATTTTCTGCTTTCTTCTCTACACCTTTTTGAGTTCTCTGATGTTGAGGGAACCAAGGAGATTGAGTGGACAGAATGATAATCAGCTGGTGTAGAAGCTTTGCTGGTAGTGTTCCTGCCACTGATCTGCCTCAATTGTCAACCATTAAAATCACAAATTGCTTCACCACTTTTCCCAGAGCCTCCTAAACTGTGAACCTACTCTTACTACCTGCTGATTTACCCATCTGAGCAGAGTCAGTCCCTGGACATGATCTCTTCTGAAGGAGCTCTGCAGTAGTAACTCTGTTATGTATCTGGGAGAGGATGCTGCAGAGGTGTTAATGAAGGAAATGGGATCAGTTATGTAAAGAGGAATTCTGACTGTACCAACCTGGCAAATGCTGACTGTCTCTCTGATTAGAGTTGGGAAAAATGCTCTCTTCTGCAACAACTATAGTTTTCAAAAAAATAAAAAGGAAAAGGATGAAAAAAGAAGTGATTGCCTCCTTTTCATATTATAGCTCAACAGCTCAGAAACTCATCAAGGAGATAGGTCTAATTCTGTTTGCTCTCTGAGAAGGTTCAGTTCATCCTTTTCCACTTCCCAGAGGAATGTCCATAATCTTCACCAGTGTTCACAGGATACTAGGCTCTTCCTGTTGAATCTGCCATGCACTAATAAAAAATTAACTGGGCCAGAGAAAGGAAGGACTATGCACAGCCTGTTCATCAACACACTTCACCTCTGCCCCCCAGACTCTGAGTGGCTGAGTTGCCCAGTGTTAATGGACTGAGATTCTTCTGGGCTTGGACAGAAATACAACTGTAAGTACGCAGTTATAAATGCTCGTAAACACTAGAAATGTATATATATTTCTCTACATAGAAATGGGCATCAATGAAGAAGTAGACTTGGATTTAAGAGCCAATGGTAGCAGTTGGGCAAGGCTTTGGTACCTATTATCCTTCTGAGGGTTTAACCATCAATTTCCCTGTTCCCCATCTGTGAAATAGAGTAATTTTACTTCCTTGCACGCCTGAGGTGCTCTGACAATGCATTAAAAAGATTGAGAGGTACTCATATACTAGGGCAATGAAGGCCACACATCTGCTTAAGACAGCTCACTGACTAACAGCTATCAGAAAAGAGATCCCTACAACCAGTGTATGAGAGCACCAGCCTCACACCAACTTCCTTGCAAAGTACAGAAGGGGCAAAGGCCCTTTGGAGATTCCCCACCATGTAAGATGTAATATTCCCCACCTTCCTCCTGTAAGCATAGGCTCATCTGACACTAATTCAAGATGAAAATCACTCTGCCTGAGAGGAGATTTTTAACAAGCTAAGGTGTTGGTTTCTCTACTCAACACAGTACACCTGTTGGAATTTGGGGTAATACTACCCCAAATTTCTTGCTTTGGGGAAGCAAATCAAGAGGTTTTCATGGAAAAAGTGCAGAAATCCTAGCTAACAGATGAATGGCTAATGTTTCATCAGCAAGATGCAAACATCCATGGTCAGGGTAACCAAGAAATAACTGTCAATGTATCAGGTCACTTTCTATTGACAAACATGCCCATAAACCACAAATAACTGAGGTTAAGGCTTTAGAATCTTCCAAAACAAGTAAATAATGTAATAATGAATTAATACTAAGAGACAGAGGCATCACCTCACTTCTAGCTTTCAACACCAGGACCATTTCCCCATCGAGCCTTTTCAGAGCCAGGTCCCTAAGGCAGGTTACCACAAACTATGAGAATATCACTAATTTTCTATACGTGAAGAGGCAGTGCTGGGCAGTCTGCTAGCCAGAGAGATGGTGAGAATTGAACCTTATTCACCTGCTCTTCACAAGAGTCAACCCACTGCATGCTAGGACAGGATTCAATCACTGGCCTTTCTGGCAAAAGCCCATCAGCTCCTTCTTACAACTCTGGGTAGCCATAATGGCAATGCTCACCAGCCCCAGCCACTTCCCTGCCTTTACTGATGCTTATGACAAATTTCAGGCTTTGCCTGTCTGCCACTGCATATGGAAACCTGATGGATTTAAGCAAGGACTAGATCTAATAAGATTGATGTGCTGTCCGGCAGGTGCAGAAACACGGCAGTCAGTTTTATGGATGAATGCTAAGTACAAGGGCCTGGCCACTTCTTGTCACTAAAGATCCTGCAAAAATTTTGCAAGAGACAAGGCCTCAGAGCTGCTTGTACTCAGCAGCCTCCTACAGTATAATCGTGCTGTGCTGCCAGGAGCTCATTCCTGCAGTGTTACAGGGAAGTGGTTGTGTAGAGGCTTCTTTGTTGTAAGGTAATTGTCTGTTGTGGAACAGCTGTCCCTTTCTGCTCCAGCTGTGAGTCTGGACATTTTGTCAATCCTTGCATTCTCTTTAAAAAGCGGGGGTTTAGTACACATTTATCAGGCAATCAGCGATACACAATTTCTTAAAGGAAGAAGGATTCTGTCCACCCACTCCACCAGCTAAATTAGTTTAGCTCCAGCTTAATAGCATTTGTGCAGTATATTTCCTGTATGTGTAAGCAAGAAAGGTGTCACTTAAGGGTGCTGAGGGATTCAATTATATATAACAAGACAACTTTCTCTTGGTTTCACTCACTCTTACTCAGAGGCTTGTCTTTGTGGCTTCCTTCATAAGGTATTCCTACAGACAGGATCTGTGTTCCTCTGTTGTGCCAAGAGCTTTCCACATAGGTATCAACACTTGATTTGAAGGCACAACGACTGAAAGAAGAGGAGTGTGTGCCTGCATGCATACCTGTGTGCATACATCCGTGTGAGCATGTGCTTGAGGGAGACAAGGCAGAGGAGGAAAGCTGGGGAAAGCAAAAAGGGAGATGGCTTTTAATCTCATTCTGGAAATCTCTTCTACAGCAATATGTATTTCCAGGTTTTTACCAATCTGCAGTGCAAGGACTGCACAAAGACGATGGGGATGGAATAGAGCACAGGAGAAATGCAAGCCAGAGGGCTGTCTCATTCCACATCCCCAAAAACTCCCTTGTCTCCATCTGTTCTAACTGATGTACAGTATCTGGCTACGTCCTGCTAAGAGCTGCTACTCAGGCTCATGCATGACTTTGGAAAATACATTTTGTTCTTCTGGAGCCCTCAAGGACAATAATAAATAGAATGAAAACAAACCCATGCCGACAGCGCTTTAGCGGGTGTCCTTCACAGGCGCACCAGTGTCAGCTGCCCTGGGATTTCACCTTCACCTGAAGGGAGGCCTGCTTAATCATGCGACACTAAAGGAGAAGAAATAAAAAATGTTTCTTCAAGGAACAAAGGAAGGCAAACTTGCCCCCATGCTCATAGTTTTGCCAAGCTTGATCACAAATAATATGCAGCTTGAAATCTGCCGTATGCTAAAACATTGCTGTGACAACAAGCTTGAGGTCTGGCATTACTGTAAAACAGGAACTGATAATAATTCTCCTTGTCCTTTGCTGCAGAGATGCTCATTATTGTGGTCCTTTTTTGGCAACAGGAAAGTCAGTGGGTCAGCTGGAGTATGTGAGGCTCAGCTAAGGGCACTGCAGAATTGCTGCTGGGATTGTCCTCTTTTGGTTCTGCAGTCTTTGCCACAGGGGTTGTTAGAGGTATTTACGCTCCAACTGAGCCCCATCTTTAATATTGCTGCAGACAACTGGTTTCTTTTCATTCTTTTCTGTATGTTTTTCATTTCTAAGGTATATCCTCCAGCAAAAGATGGGCACACATGGATATTTTTATAAACTGCTTTTTAAAAAGTCTTTGACCAAGTATTTAATAAAAAACCTGTTACGAAATCAAAAGACTCCTAGGTTGGAAATGTAAAGTCTTCTCACAGAGAACAAGTCTCTACAAGAGAAAAAAGCAGAAATGAAAGAATAATAGATCTTCTCTTAATATGGTGAAAACTGTCGAGGAGTTTTCTGTGACCTGCATAAGCTAATGCACTGAGAAGGAGAATGAAATTGTGAGAGACCAGCATCTACTGATAATACAAAATGATCAGATCTGAACTATGAGGGTCAGAGGCTTCTCAGAGTTCTGAGGCAATACATAGCAGCCCAACAGACCACAGAAAGAGTGCAGCCTTGACACAGTCAATATGTATTGGGAAAAATAAACTATACTCCTCAGGTATCTTACTGGGTCATAAAATTAAGTATGGCCAGACAAGAAGAAACCTATACTTACTGTAGGCAGATCAATAACAACTTTTCTCTGAGGTACCTCAATAGCAGGCCAAAAATGGAACATTAAGATGTAAAAAAATACTTGGTGAAAAATCACTTCTGTGTAGAGGCTCAGTGCGAGGCCAAAGCTCCAGCAAAATCACATCTAAGCCAACAAAATACAGCTTACGTTGGATTTAAGTGATGCCTAGATCTTGTGTGAGTCATTTCTCTCAGGGGTGGGTGAATCTCACCCACTGAGAAAAGTATTAATGCCACTGCATATATCAAGTCATACTTTCAGCTGGAATACTGGGGCTGGTCAGCTCTGGAGCTTTTCTTAAAAATAAGAGCAAGAAAAGCACACACAGACAATGCAAATGTTTAGAGTTCTGAAGATACTTTGAGGTGGGAAAGATTTTAGAAAACAGAAACTGTTTGAAGAAGGAACAGGTTACAAAGCACTTGAAAAACACTAATGAGTGGAAACAACATACCTTGGCTTTCTATGTATGTGCATGTGGAAAAGAGGCACCTGTGTCTATCCTCTGGTGGCCAATAAAGCATTGCATTAAAGGATATGAATCAGAAGTGTCAATCACAGAATAATTTCAGACATTAATTGATACTATAATTCTCATTTTACAGGCTGGAAACTAACTTGTAAACAAGGCCATGAATTGGAGAAGGCTGAGCAGCATTCTAGCACTGAGCCAGAACATCAGAACGATGCCTTGCTCACAAAACATCCATTTAACCAGCTTGGGGAAAATCAAGTTTGACAACAGAGGAGAGGACGAGCCCTGCTCTCTCCAACCTGGCCCAGCCAGCAGCTACCCTAACACTTATCTGGGAGGGCACCAGAAGCAAATGTGCTATCATGGTTGTGTCTTCCAGCAATGTTTAGAAGACCTCGAAAATCTGATTCTGGTAGCTATGGCCTGTGAGCAGAAGTTCTACACTGTAACCCATGTCTGTAAAAAGTAATTGCAGTTCATGCTGAGACTGTTATTGATTCTTGCACTATGGTTTCTCAGTGAAACCTTCTCCAGAACATTCACAATTCTGTAACTGCATATTATGGCCCTCCTTTTACTGTCTCTTTGCAAGGGCAGGGAGTTTAGCCTATTCCAACTCTCCCTGTTAGGAGACACACAAGTAAAGGAAGCAGCACACCAAACTTGTACACACACATAGACAGGAGCGGGTAAATTATGGGAGGGGGCGAGCAGCAGGGTTGGAGTGACTTTATAATCTCTCATCCAAATGAGTGCCTGCAAGGCCTGTAATTGGAATCTCATTTCTGAGGGGAAAGCTGTGCTGATCCCCATGCTGGCCAACATGTCTGAATGGGTACAGGAGGGAGCACGAGATGGGGAAACAGGAGACTGATCAGTAAAGAGAGGAGACATACAGCTATGCCCTCTGGCTTATGCATTTCAGTACTATATCTAACCAGTCTAATCTTGTACCAGAGTATTTTTCTGTTTGTTGTGCTTACTTTTTTCATATTGTTGTTTGAGCCACTCACACAGTAGGAATATGGGTACTTGTTTTCCTTCACTCTGGAAACATGGAAGGGAACACATCTCAGTAAGCAAACAAGCTCTAAAAGGGTTAGAACAAAACACAGAGGAATTGAGTGGTGAAACAAAAGCAGTATCTCCATCTTTTGTGATGACTCTTTCCTGGAAAAAAAAAAATAGACAAAATGTGTCCCTGGGCCAGATGCACAAACTTGAGCTGAGTGATACTAAATAAACGTGAGTCACCTCTGGGTCACTTATAGGAGGAATGCCTCTTAGAAACAGACATGCTGACTATTGCCATGGTACATTCAGGCAGGATTTATCCAAATCTCAGTAGATTTACATTCTGCATTTGCTTCCAAAGTACAAAAGCATCTACTTTACAAAAGTGACATAGTAAGTAAACATGAAGAAGGCTGAAGATCAAAGCAAGTTGTTCTCAAGAGCCAGGCTGGGTCAGAGGAGAGCAAAACAAGTTACAGCTGCTAATATTAAGCTTCAGTGACACCTTCTCCAAGTCTCTACAGGAAAGCAAAGTTGTTGTGGGAGCAAATGGAAACAACTTGCGATGCCATCACTCCGAACGGGAGCTGTGGTGCTAGGAACTGTCCTACGCCCTCATTAGAAGCAGGCAATGGCTTTGGGTTTTCCCAGTGGTGAAGAAGCTGAGAATTGACTGTGTGTAACCTTTTAAGAAAGCATACAGTTGTGGGAGGTAGTGTTTTTCAGGCTGGATGTGGACAAGGCCCTTGCTCAATCCTTAAGAAATCCCACAGAAGTCCCCAAGCATTGGCAATGCGTGCCTAAGTTTGGTATTGGCTGCAGTCTTAGCCTGCTAAGCTGAAGTCCAGGGCTCCCTGCTACGGAAAGGATTTTCAAACCCCATCCTAAACACTCACTGTACAGGAATTCCACTGCAAGAATGGTGACTTTGTTCCACCTCGGAGTTGGCCGTGTTTCAGCAGTGAGCTAAGTGGTTTGGGATCCTCCTGGATGACACTAAGGAGTGCCACAGAAATGTCAGCTATGAGTGAAAGGCTTCTCTCTAACTGTACTGCCATTCTATATCCATATGTTTCTCCCGAGGGCTGCCAGTGACTGGGTTTCCCCTTTTGAAAAGCCATGTAAACACATGCAAAACCAAGCCTTTACATAATACAATGGGAAGTATCGTTCATTAATGTGCAAATAGGTCGCTCTCCACTTGCCCTCCCACTCGCTTCCTTTCCAGCTAGCTGCAAGCTTATGTAGAAAGAGCTTGAATGTAAGTCACCAATATTCCTGATTTAGCACAGCAGGGAAAAGACATGACTTTCAAAGGCAAGAGGGATGAGCAGAGTACACCATGTTCTTTCCTCTCTCTAAGCTTCATCCCATTACGTTAAGGAAAAACACAGCCTAAAGTCAACAACCTATGGGTAAGTAAAACAGGATCAACGGTCCGACATCACCAATTAACTGCAGGGAATTTGGGGAGTGATGTACATCCGCCCAATTTACATAAACCCTGGAGAGGGCTCCACGCTGTCTGCCGCACGTTAGGCCTGAGTTATGCATCGGGAAGTTCAAATTAATGCAGAGTGGATTTACATGCACCAAGCAATGGTAGATTGCAACGAGATATCGACCAGAGTCAGGGACAGAGGAAAGCATGAGCCATGGGATCATGTCAAGGATAAAGCAAATGGGGGGTAGTTGCAATGTGGATTTTCAACTATGACCTCACCAGTGTTCTTTAACGTCACAGAACACAACTGGTGCTCAGACATATCGCAAAAGCAAGAAGAAAAAAGACAGATGCAAAGGAGGAATTACAAAGAGCACAGAATTAGCACTGTGCACGTTCAAAGTGTTGTACAAACATTTGCTAATCAATCAACTAATTGCCCAATTAAAAGAGTGACCAGAAAAAAGAAATAGCAGAAGAAAAGCAGGAAGATGTGGAGAGAGCAGAGGAGTGCTGGGACACGGGAAGCAATACATGCTTCTATTCGCCCAGGCCACATTATCCGGGGCAAACTTGTGCCAAATTGCCATGACAATAATTAGCCAGAGTTCCCTGACAGATCATTATGAGAACATTAACAGGGCATTAGCAAGAATTACCCATTTTTCACACATTGATTAGGTGCCATTGCTGGTTCATTAGAGTATTGGCTTTTAATAGCCCCACTCCAACTTTCGGCAGCCCTTCCTTCCCTCCCCTGATCACTCGGCAGAGATCCAAACCTCTTTAACTCCAGCTAGGCAGCTGACCTGATCCCGTGCTGAATCTCACAAGCACATGGCCATATGCTGCACAGAGAGAGCACCTCGTTAATCTGTCCGGGTTAGGGAGAGGAAAGCAGTGGCTCTGCACCATGGGCAGTCGTTAATCCTCCTCCAGAATCTATACTGCTAATGGAGGCTGGCACAGGGAATAGGCCACTCCCTGACCAGAAGCATCATTCCCTGGTACCAAAAGGGTCTCTTCCTCCCCTCCAGGTCCTCCTCAAGCCCCACACTGGGAGGGATGTTTCTGTGGCTGTCACTACCGAGACCCTTCTGTCATACATGCTGACAACTCTCTTCCATCCTTGCTTCCCCAGCTGCTCTTCTCACCCTGCATTTTGATCACTTCTACCAATAAGCAAGGATGTGAAACGGGGAAAGTGCTGCAAAAATGCTCCAGAGGAGCCACAGAGGAAGGTCAGGTCAAGACGATTGTTTCTGCCACAGCAAGCAGGTTCTGTACCGTGTTTCTGGCAACAAGAACAAGACCAAATCAAAAAGAATAAAAAGAAAATAAAGGACAGAGGAAACGGTCTCCTCCTTTTCCTCTTAGGTCACATCACCTGTCCACCTACACCCAAAATAACACTTCAGTTGAGTCATGCTTAGGAAGATACAGCAATCCTCTTAGTGCTATTACACAACTGATTAAGTCTCCCTAATCCATCCATATCCAACATGGATACCCCACCTAGACCCAGGGCACTCCTCCCACCCAGATCCCCCACTTTCTTTCTGAGGCTATTCGTCAAAACATGGCACGTTGCAGTGTGCAAGATGGGCTCCTGAGATGACAAGAGCTAAAATTTGTGCAGGGATGGCTGGATTCTAGGACAGCTGAATGGGTGTATAAGTCACCAAGTCCAGCCCTGCAAAGCTGAGGACAAAGCCAGTATGCTTCAGTGCTGAAAGAAATGGATGAAGTAAGGCACAGAAGAAGGCAGGAAGGTTCACTCATTTGACACTGAGAAAGCAACGGAGAAAGCAAACACTTTAGAGAGTTAGAAAAGAAAGGGACAATACAGAGAAAGATCAGCCTCAGAAGGGGGTTGTGTTGCTAGAAATACCTGAAAAATACATGTGGGAGATGAATGGGACAATGCAGTTTACAGAAAAGTAGAGAATTGGAGGGGATGTGAACGCTGGATTGGAAACATCATGTTTAAAATCATGAAGGGAAGGACAAGGAAATTCAAAGGGAATTTGACAAAGCAATGCAAACAGAAAGGCAATGTGTTCTGCATGGCAGAGGAAAGGGGCAGTTTTAGTATGCCACAGGAAGCGAGCTGGTGTTCAAGCAAAGAGGCAGAAGAGGTCACAACAATCAAGACTAAGGAAGGCTAAGGCATGAACAAAGGGTCCCAGTGTTGAGAAAGAGAAGAAGAGATGGATTTTCTATACCTGGTAGAGGAAGACATGTTGGGGAGAATACAAGGGAGAAAATAAGTAGCCTCCATATTTCATGAGTACACGGCTGGGAGGATTTTTTCACCATTTGTAGTTACAAAAAGACTGAAGTGAGGAGAATTCAAAGGAAAAGACAAGCAGCTTTTTAACACTATTCAGCCTGAGTTGTGAGCACTTGTTGATGGAGAATTGCAAAGACAGTGTGAGACAGATCAGAGTACAGTATGTCTAGAAGCTGCTTTAGGTGGTTGAACCTGGACATGGCAGTGCCATCATCTACAAAGCAGACATGAAGGACAAAGCCCTTTGAGATCCACTGTACTCATAAGGGTGGGGTGCTGGCAGACAGAACACTGCCTGTGATACAAAGTTGGAAGTAGAAAGCTGTGTAAGGGACTGCACTACAAAAAAAGGGAGCACTGGTAGAGTCCTGCCATCTTCTACAAAAAAGCTGATTGAGGCCCTGCACTGCCCATAAAACAGTGAGGGCACATTAAAAAGGGTTTGAGTTAGAATAAGAGGAGAGAAGAATCAAACAGCAGCTGACTACACAATCAGTTCAGAAGCACAAGGAAGGGGCAAATCAATGCACTGGGTGCCTCCTGTTTAGTCTCAAGCACAGCCCCATGGTTCATGTGAATCTATGCTGGCAAACTCGGGGAGTCAGAAGAAGACTGAGTTTGGGGGAAAGTGGAAGCATGCTAAACATGAGGAGTCCATCACTGGGGAGTCCTAAACTCTCTCAATGGAACAGCTAGATGGTCTGAGTTAGTCACAGAGCCAGTGAGCAAGTGACTGCAAGTTGTCCTGAGGCCAAGGGTAAACCTGCCAGCTGCTCTGTTTCTCTCCTCTGATGAATATTAATCAGGAATTCACCTTCTATTGTGAATCCTATGGACACTGCTTGACTCTGGTGAACAAAACCACTGCCTTCATTTTTTTCATACAGGATGTGTCTGTTCTTGTGGAGTACATCAAGCAGTGCAGTACCATTGCAATCCTTCTTCTCTGCTACTGCCACTTAGGCAAAATGTAGGATGAAGGGATTGACACACTAACTCCCAGCACCTCCTCATCATCCATTGCAGTGAGTGAACCCCAGAATAGTTGGTGGAGCAGGAGCCAAGAGTCCCTCAGAAGTCCCCAAAGCAATATGGGAAGAAGGGCTTGGTGGAGCAGAGCTGATGGATGTGGAGGCTGGTATGCTGACAGGTCTGATCAGTGCTGCTGAAGGCAAAGCAAGGCTGAGCCAGTACTTCTGCCTTTAAACTGAGCCAGATGAAGGCCACAGAGGAGGAAAAAGGACAGGAGGATGGGTGGGAGTGAGAGGGTGAACACGGTGTAGGAAGGAAGAAAGAGCCTGACCATCTCTCCATCATAGCAGGTGGGAGTTTCAGGGAATTCAGCAGAGAGGCAGTGAGCTCTGTGCTGAGTGTAAATTCATGGGAGGCAGGCAGGGCACTGGGGCTGCCATCTTGACCTTGGGCCAAGGCAATCTGCTTTTTAACTGGTGCAACTGTAATCCAGTCTGTGAACAGATGGTACGGGGAGAAAAATACACAGGATACAAACTCAGGCTTCACAGTATCTGCTCCAGACCCAGCCAACCTTCAGCAGGAAGGTGATTACAGAGCAAAAAAGTAAGGAAAATCCTCTGTTCAGCATGACTGGTGAAGTTGGATGCCAGAGACCTGCTCTCAAAGAGCTCACTGGCTTGGCATTCTTCGGCTGAAATTCAGAAGCCATCTCTCAGCCATTGTTTCAAAGGGAGGACAATCAGGATGGGTTTGTTTGCTATTCTGGCCTATCCTCAGTTCCTGTACTGCTATTCCAAAAACTTTCACTCACATTGCTGTTCCCTGTCCTAGGGTACTGTCAAGAGTCTTTTGCTGTAACAGTTCCATACATAAAGACATCAAATAGCAGCGAAGTGACATGAACCCTTAGCATGAACATTTACAAGGTACCAGCATAGGCAGCAACAGACCTGAGAAACCCTGGCTTCAAGCTCTCAGAAGTGTGCCAGAAAAGTTCAGACCTGGCACTGAATTTTGCTGTGAACTCTCTAGGGGTGAATTCACACAAGTCTTTTGGTTGCTGCCTTCTCAGCATAAATCTGTGCTGTCCAGGGTCACTGCACCTGGTATGCCTGCTTGCTGCTCTGGGCCATGGATCCACTGGTCATTACATTGAGACAAAATTGCTGTAACTCAAACTATTTCATGGTTTCATGGGTTTGGTTCAGATTTCAATCCTGGAATCCATAGTTTCGACAGTCTGAAATGTATTTCGGAAACAGATAATCAAGTAACAAAAGATGCATGTGAACTTCTGTAGTTGCTGGTATTAAAACACTGACCCTGGTATACATTTGGGGACCATTATCAAGCACCAAAAGAAGTACTCAGCAGGACATTTATACAATCCACTTACTAAAAACAGTTTGTACATCACCAGTACCCAGCAGCAGCGTAGTAAGTGAAGCCTCAAAAACACAATTCTTCAAAACACTAAACATGCTTCTAACGAATTTATCTGGTGTCTTTCCATATCCATTGCTGTGAGTCATTCTTGCTGAAATGCCCAAATGCTCTGCAAGTTCATGCTGACAGGCCATGGACTCTTCAGTGAGGTATAAGTAAGGTGTTTTTTTGTAACTTTCTGAATTTCTGATGCATTCCATTACTTAGAAGAGGCTTGGTTTTCAATCATAACAATTCGCTTCCTGCCCTTGTCTCCGATCATACCTCCAACTGAAAGTAGCATTGCTTAAAGTGCAGAGATATGGTTGAAAAATAATACTTTGCTTTTCTGTTTTCCTTTTGTTGCAGTGATATTCACTAGCATGCCTGCCTATGAATGACCCTGTCTGGGAAACAGAGAAACCCTGCTGCCTTCATACTGCTGTGGGGGAAACTCAGGCAGGAGGAAACACATGGCCATTTAACTGGGAACTTGGAGGGCAGCACTGATCGTGAATTGCTGGCCAGTAAAGCTGTGGATGCCCCACCCCTGGAAATGTTCAATGCCAGACTGGATGGTGCTTCGAGCAACCTGGTCTAGTGGAAGGTGTCCCCACCCACGGAAGGGGTGTTTGAACTAGATGATCTTTAAGGTTCCCTCCAATTTAATTCATTTTATGATGGTGCTATAAGTCCTCTGAACTCAAAAATGAAGGTAAACTCTGGCAGGAACAAAAGCAGACCTGTCTTTGCTCAGAGAGACCTGTCTCCAAATTGTGCTCTAGACAGGGCAGAGTGGATGCCACCATCTCAGACCGGGAAACAAAGCAGAATTTGTAACTCTCCTAAAGGAAAAACGCAAGGGGATATGAATGCTTAGGAACACTAACAACATCAGTGAGGGAAGGGATGTGGTATGCTTGAACACAATCCTGCCAGCGCTGCTTTCCTACCCTGCAGCACCTCCTCTCTCCCAGCCCTGAGTTTCCCAAACCCAGCTCTGCCAAAACCCCTTGTTCCTGTCCTGTGGCTCCTGGCCCTGCCAATCTTGCATTGCCACCAGAAAGTTCTGCCAGCAGAAGACTGGGCAGTGCTCTCACAGTGTTCCCTCATGAAAAATGACACTTCCAAAACAAATGCCTCAGCTTAATGGATGTTAGGCTGCTGTAATTTTAAGTCATTAAACTTGCAACTCTGACAAACACTCTCAATCTGTTCTTTCCAATTACCAGGACCAAGCAGATTTAGACAGCGGAAATACAGCAGGCTCTCACATTTCTTTACTATAGCCTGACTTCTTGTTATTTTCCCTTTCCTCACTCCACTCTAGCCCTTACTCTGCTTATTTATTGCACTAGTGGTGCTGTAATGCCTTGCAAATCCTTTTGCAGAGCAACATCTCCTCTCAGCCAGAGTTTTCACAGAGAAATTCTTCCCCCATTCCTCATTGTTTCCCTGCTCATTAGCTTTGCTAAGCCCTTTTGGCTGTGAATGTACAGCAGCATTTACGCTGACTGACAGTGACCGAGCAAGAGGACATTGACATTACTGCCTCACAACTTGCTGGAATCTGCTGTTATTCAGTGGTCTGTCTGTCTTAATTCCCTCTGACTTTATTGCAGCCTTTTTTTGATTTGAGTCTCTCCTCCTTATCTCTATTTCCTTCCTGTCTTTTATTTTCTTCTCTCTATCCGTCACCGCTCTTGAACCTCATCCTCCGAATTCTCTGAAAACACCCCCTTGAAGAAGGTGTTGTTTGACAATTGGCTCTGCTGGTAAGCTGATACAAAAGTATATGCACTGGAAGATTGTTGGAGCAAAGACCATCACCCATCCTCCCTGCAGAGTGCCCACCTTCATCAGATCACATGAGACTCCTCCCCAAAACACAGAAGTGGTCTGACCACAAATACCAGATGTATGTGATAACAAGCAAGAGCCTAGCAACATTCAGTGCAGAACAGTCACTGAGAAGAAAAGATGTACAATCAACCATTAGCCTATTCTGCTTTTCTGCCCCACTTACTCCTCATTCTCTCTCATTTCCAACATGCTTTTTATTTTAGTATCTTTCTTCTCTTTTTTCTCGTCTTCATCCTCTTTCCTCTCCTATTGCTTTGTTCTCTTGCTCTTGGAATCTACCTTTCTCCCCCTTGGCCAAGCACACATTGCATATCAATGTCGAAAAATAAAATAAAGACCTCAAGGGTTATGAATTATCCGTCCTATTTTAATAATTAAAGATGAATACACAGGGCCAAGGCAGCTTAGGCATTTCTCTGAACAATCACATTATATCAGAAATGTCTTGCATTGCCCCTAGTGAAATACATCAAAGAAACTCCCACCCCTGTATACACAGCAGTTGTCCTAGTCCTGCCCTGAGACTGTTTGGCAGCCAGTCAACCTGGGTTTGATTGGGGACTATATATTTAGTTTCAATGGATAGGATTTGATGGGTTTTGATAATTTGCAACTTCCAGCTAAAGAAAAGCAGCTTATTATTAAATGCAAATAAAATGAAGTCCAGCTGTCTGGATGCAGATAGCAATTACAAAAAGCTCACGAAGCCCTCTGGACATCTTAACTTGCCCAAAGAACATGGTCAGAGACCTAAACCGTGCTTCAGATGAGCTGCAGCCAGCAGTATGTCAAAAGAGTGACACAGGTGACTTCAGAAAGCACAGGAAAAAAAGAAGAGAAGACTGGGAGAACTGAGAGATAGAGAGAAAGGAATGGCGAAAGGTTTGTAACTTGAAGAAAAGGGCTGCCTAGTTTTTAAGAGCACCCTGACTTCATTTGACAGCAAGCATCATGCCCTGCTCCACAGAGCAACTGGGTTAAATCAGAGGAGGTGAGTGCAGGACTTCCCACCTTCAACTTCTCAAAGTGTGAGTGTAACAGAAAGAAAGGAAGGAAGGAAAAAACTTATTATGAACTTTCAGTCCCTTAGGGAAGAGAGAGAAGAAGTGACTACTTGCTCTGGCAGGAGCAGAAGTGGTTTCAGCAAAAAAAGAAGAAATACATAAGGAGGAAGAAATACTTCTAACCTCTGAAGTACATATGGACCAACCAGAATCTATTTTTACCCACAGGGAGGGCCACAGAAGACCTTCAAAACTCTGCCCTTTGGCTCAAAATAAGTGCCACATGTCCCAGTGGTGTCACACAATGTCGTATCTAATAACTTGACAGTAAGGGCTACAGGCTGCAACCTATAGTGAAATGCACTGAGTCTAAAGCAAAGGAAATGGTGTGCTCCTTTTCCTAATCCTTGCCTCCAGAAAGGCATTCATTTGCCTCCTGCAAAACTCACGCTAACCCAGCAGCAGAGCCTGTGACACAGAGGATAGGCCAGGCCTTATGGACTGCTTGGAAAGCATGAGGGGATGCAAGTCATGCTCAGCTCCCCCCTTGCTACCTCTGTCTGCCTCTCTGACATCGGATCAGAAGCCATTTCACAGCCTCTGCACCTTTTTGTTACGTGACATGTAACAAGAAGAGGAATGGTTATGTTTCACTAGCATTGCCAGAGGTGAGAATACTTTGGATGTGAAATTCAGTTCACGCTGAGCAAGGGAGACTTTCATTTTGCCCTAACTCCAACAGCTTTGTTACCAAGCCCTGATGCCGTATTTGTGTTAGCTTTTCTTGTGTCATTATTTTTTAGAGGGGAAGCAGCAGATCAGGCATCTGACTCGTTTGGTTTAATTCATCCAAATACCTTAAATGTGTGCAATGGTCTGGCTGATTTCCTTCTCAATCCAAACAAGCTTTATCCATTATTTCCTTCTGATTACACAAACCAAAAGCAGGACTGAAACTGCCCTGATGTTCAAAGCCCCAAATCTGAACCTGCTTCACAAGCTGTTCCCTCAACTCCACGCTGAGGAGTTCAAGGCAACAAACCCTCGCACCTTCTTCTGTTTTTCTGTCACTCTCAGCAGGAGAGTCAAAAAGTAGGGCACGGACCAGTGGGACCCCAGGGGAGTGCGTGAGGTTGTCAGTGCTCAGCAGCGACTTTCCCAATATCAGATCCTCCACCTGTGTGGCTGTGGTGGCTCTCGTCCCCCTTCTGAAAGGCTCAGCTGTGACAGCCGCGTTTCCCACCCCCTGCACCTTCGCATCCAAGCAGGGCTGCTGGGGTAATGGAGTGTTTGTGCGTCCCTCTGGTTCAGCCCTCGCAGATCCCATCTCTAGGACTGATGAAGGGAAAAAAAAATTTCGTGGGGTGACATAAAACAAATGAATTTTTCTTCAATAAATCATTTTAGAGAGACTATTGACTCCAGGACCTTTGAATGCATCGACCCATTCATAAAAATCTCATCTTCTCTTGGTACCTTGTACACTTTCTTTCCTTTCCCCTGTCACAACCACTACACTTCATTTGCTTTTCCTTTCTCTTGCTGTTTCTTTTCTCTCCATTTTTTCCATTTTGACCCTGTAATCCTATCTTAACCTTCTAATCCTCTCTGCAGTTCCCTCTTCTTCCCTGATCTCAGCTCCATATCATTCACAGGCTGCCACACTGACAGGAGAGAAAGGACAGCAGATATTTACTGAAGTATTACCATAAAGATTAAAGCTAGCAAATACCATGACTTGCTTCTTCCCTCCAGCCCTTGGCCTAATGAAAACACTCTGCACTCTTTCCCTTTTCTTGGAAACAAAATGACAAAGCCCTATAATCTCTAAGGTGAAAGAAAAAAGAAGGCCCAAAAGTGATTAAAAGGATAGAAAAGCCAGCAGAAAGGGAAATAGAAGTGGGAATAATATTATTTAGCACTTCTATAGGACCTGACTGACGATATTATGTCGACCTGCAGTATTTTGTGCTTTCCATGTGTTCCCCTTCTGTCTGCATCCACCTCTTATCCCCAGTGCTTGGAGCATAAGCCCCCTGAAGGAGGATTCTCCTTTTTGCTCTCTGTGTGCTCAGGACTCAGTAAAAAGAGATACAGCTGCACAGCCCTGGCTGGCACAGCCACAGCAGGAATAAGCAGAGCTCAAGCCCTTCACAAGGAACATAGCTATTACCAACACCAGGCTGCCAGGAGCACAACAAAAATCCAGCAAGGTGGGGTGACTCATGCATGGTTAGGGAAGGATGCTACCTGGAGGAAAACTTGGACAACCTGAGTGCTGTTTGTCCCTCAACCTTGCTGCATCCAGGACATCAACACAGAGGATGAGGGAAGACCACCGGAATGAGAGAGAGAAAGTAAATGAGGATGTTGAATAAATGAGGAAAAATTAAAAATGAATGAGAAAGGAGAGGTTTTAAAAACAAAAACAAAACAAAACAAACAAAAAAAAAAACCAAAAAAAGAAAAAGCCAAAGAAAATTGAGGATGAAAGGAAAAAAAAAAAAAAAGAGAGAGAGAGAGAAGGAAAAAATAGAAAAGAAAGAGCTGAGCTACATAGGGCCAGAGAGTGAGGATGAACTTCTCCAGAACATGGAAACAGACACAGCTTGGAGCAGGAGGAGGGAAATAAATTTGTGACAGCAGGAATGCAACTCCTTGTCCTCTTTGAGGATTAGTCTTTTCAAAATATGACTGGAACACTGTGGCACTATAAACCAGGCAACTATGTCCAGGCAGGACAGACATATGCATGAAGATCAGCCCTCTCCCTCACTTTGACATGTTCATCTTCCTCTTGTTTCCCCATCAATCCAGACACAAGTGCAGAGACAAGGAGGTACCATGCTGTGGTGCTGTGCATGAGGTACCATGCAATAAACCATGCACAGGATATACTGGCAGAACAAATGCACCTGAGTCCTGCTGTGCACAGAGCTTTATTAGAGAGGCAAAACTACAAGAACTGCACAAGAAGATAAACCTGCACACAGAAGCTCAGCTCTGACCAACTCACAGCAACTGGCCCTGACCAGTTTGGAAAAAGTCTTTTCTGTGCAACAACAAAGAAGTGAACCCCACTTGAAAAAACAACCAACCAAACAGCAAACAAAAACAAAATCCCAAACCCAACCTGCCTATATTTTCCATAGATCTAGCTAACTCAAACAATTAGAAAGAGGACTTTGACATAACTTTATCTTTCTTCACATGTAAAGTTCAGAAGAGTGTTATTGCCGCTGGACTCCTCTGTCCAAAGAAAGGGGCTATTTATTCATGGCAGACCAAGCTGATGAGTAAACAGAGGCATGTCACCCTCTAACTATGCAGTGAGAACCACGCATTTGCTCGGACTGCTTCCATCAAAAGATCCCAAAAGCACTTGATGAATAGGCCATTAAAGCCTGGCAGCACCTTTGGGAGATGGAGAAGGAACAATGAATGATCACTTCAGTCACCACAGAAGGGCATCTCCCTTTAGATATGAAAAGCAGAGCTTGTTAGCAGCGCACAGATGCACCACAAGACAATTTAAGGAAACAGGAATACCTCTTGCAGTTCAAAGTACAGAAGCAATTAAATAGCTAACCTAAAGTGAAATTTGGACAGGAGACAATAAAGCAGCCCTGCTTTTACCAAGCATTATTTAACACCTCTTGTTAACAGAGGTCAAAGCACTTTTTGGAGGTGTTGGGTATTTCTATCCCTATCATATAGTAAGTAGATAAGGAAAGGAAATATAGGGAAGGGGAAAGGATATGCAAAAGTCCACACACAGTAAGAAGCAGAGTACAGAACAAACCCTGGGTTTTCCAGGCTTGTTATCCTACCCGCAATGCCACCTCCCACATTATCTCTGTGCTCACTGCATCTGGACACATCTGCATTTAAAATTCTTTAGTGGTAAGGTGAGACTCTTCATCCAGCTAGTCAATAACCATTCCAGGCTACAAGTCCACAGACCAAGCTTTCAGTGTGTTCTCACTGCAAACTGCAGATTCCTCCAGCAATGATCACCTTCCTCTGTGTCACAAGGCAGAGTATATGCTTGACAAACGCCTGTGACCACCACACCAGCACTTCCCTCATCAAACATCTTGGCTGAAGCCTACTGCCAGGAGCAGAGCTTGACCCAAGCACCATTCAGGCTTTGCTCTGCAGGATGCTCCAACACAACCTGTTGTGGTGCTCAGAGGCAGCAGCACGAACTAACTTCTTCAGCTTATAATGTTTTGCTTTCTGGGAACAGGGTGGGAGCACCGCTAGGAGAACCTGTCATCCTTCTAGGGATGCAGTTTTCCCAGAAATTAGGAGTTTTCCAACTGGTTTTGTGTTTCAATGGCAGTGGCACAGAGGGGATCCCGCTACTGAAGTCTATTTTGGACAAAGCTGGAGTGTACTTGGGAGTCATCAAAATTTGTTGGCCCATTATGTCCATGCCAGATAGTCAGATAAAAAAGGACTGCCTCACAGAGCCACACTTTATGTCAGACAGACTTGGTTGGGCAGGCTCCAAGGTGCTTCTCCTCCCTACTGTTTAATTACTGTGAACAGAGGTTTTAACAGAGAGAGATGCTATTTGAGACAAGGCTGGTTAGAGAGATAGCCAGGTCCTTGGAGTTAGTAATTAATTACGAGGCATTCTCAGTCTTACGACATTAACTGCTTACCCTTTTAAATAGTAGTAAATTGGAGATACGTGTCTAATTAGAGTTGTAAAATGCTTTAGAGGATTGAACAGAGAGAGAGAACTTACAGAGATGGAGTGGGAGGTAAAGTGCTCTCTAGGAGGAAAGGAGATGTGGGAAGGAGATGATATGAAAGGCTGTTTTAGTTTGTAATGTACCAAAGCCCTGCTTATCTGAAGGGGCTTCCAGCTCTGCCAGGCTCCACAGGTGCATGCTCCCAGAAGAGGGGAAGCAGGTACAGTACTGGATGTGCACAAGGTTGTTTTTTTTCCTAGAAGGTCTCAAGCAGACCACGAACTCTGCCACTACCATCAATCTAGCTGTTACTGTATTTCACATCCTAAGTGCAGGCACATCCCCATCCACCCCAAAGATTTCAGAAAGTACATACCAATAGGCTGCACTAAACATATACTAGGTTGGTATTATTTTCAGGAGATCAAAAAACTCCAGGGGCTTTCACTAAAGAGACAAGTCTGGATTTACTGTTCTTCAGAAACACACACTTAGAATATCAACTTCCTCCACCTGCCCCCTAATTTAAATAGAGGAAAAAGAATAGAATGTAAGCTTTTCACTGCTGGATTTCTGTTGAGTATCATGTGATCTCAGTCTCTTTTACCAGCAACTTATTAGAGTGTATTTCAGGTCAAAATCACACCAAGCAGAGTATTTTGTGCAAATGCTTTTCACTTGCACATTTGTACTCTCTTGTGGGCTCTCCTGGGAACTGAGGTCAGTCATTTGGTTTAAGAAGTTTGTTACAAAGCAGAAGGACTTCTTGTTTCATAGAAAATAACATAGCTCAAATAAAATACAACTGTGGTCTAGTATGTAGTCAAGTAACAAGCAGATCCAAAAGAGTTTGCTCTGAGGCAGCATGTATTAAACATCCCTCCATTTCTGGCTCTGATTTTTAAAGTCACATCTCCATTCACCAGCATCCATGCCCATTTCTTCCCACCTGAATACTTTTCCCCCTAGTTCCTCACCTGTAAAAAATAATCTAATGACCTTTGAAAGATGCTGACGAGAGTTTTATTCCAATGGTGTGCACAGTGGCAGAGTTCTGGGGATGTTTTGTGCTTTGGTGCAGCAGGAGGATTGGTTTCACCATGGTTTTTGCCAGATGGCTCTGGGTTGCCTCTACTCAAAGACAGTACTTAGTATCTCCTATTTTCATGGGACTAAATACTGGTGACAGCAGATTCCTTGGGCAAAATCTTTTGTATGATAAGATTATAAACAAAAAGATGAGTTATAAACAAAAAAATGAGCTATAATCAAAGCTTGACACTTTTCAAAGGCACTGAGTGCAACGACTGTCTGAATGTCTGAATTCTGATTAGTTTAATTACAATCTGCCTTCCAAAACAGTCCCTGCAATTCAAACTGGATGTTTTCTTCTCTTCTTGTCTGGAACCCGTTGTCATTTGCTGTTTAATACTTACAGGGTTCCACCTCAGAAGTGACTGTGCTTGACTGATGAGCAAAGCACAGCAACCTCTCCACAGGAGCATTCTTACACCATCACCAGAGGTGACATCTTACCTCAAAGATTCCAGGGAAGGCAAAAAGACTGCTTAAAGAAACAGTTAATTTTAAGGGGAAAAAAAAATAGGAAAGCTCCATAAAACAAAAGCTCAAATGAGCAGTGTGTTGACTCAGTTTACAAGCAAGTGAGAAAAAGGCATTCTGCTGGCTATACCCTGCCTTAAGCAGAAGCACTGACCAAGCATCAGGTGATGCACATTCTGGAAGGAGTTACCTTGTTGGCTTCTAAATTAACAACAGTCATTCAGAAATTAGGATTAATGCATGGCAAACTCATAAAAATCCTCTGTTCAGAATTAAAAAGAATCCACACATAATGATAGGGTGCACTGAGACAAAGAGAAAAAATGAGGCTAAGTGCAGTATTCTACTGCGATACAACGTCCCATATCAGGTCATCCTATCTGCAAAAGATGCAATAGAAATAAAAAGGGTTCAGGGACAGGTGACAGCAATGAGTTAGAGACCTCACAAAATATCTGTAAGAGGGGAGATTGAAAACAACCGAGGCTTTTTGCTTCAAAGAGGAAACAAAGTAGTCTGGATAGTGGAGGATATATAAACTGATGAAGAATACAGCAAAGGCAAGCATGGTGATAAGGGTAGGGAGCATTCCATACAACAAATGATGCCTATGTAAGGTTGGATAGCATTTGCTGCTTTCCTACTAAGTGCAATAATGTTTGTAATTCACTGCCACAAGGTAACACCCAGGCCCAACCCTATCCCAAAAAGCAGTATATTACAGGATACCAATGGTCACTTCCTACATGATGGGCAAATCCCTGGTCATGACCCCTTCCCCCCAACCCCAATGATATCAATCCTCTTGTTTCAGACTATAAGCAGGAAACAATCTGTCCAGGACACAGATATTTCTCCTATCAGCAAGTTATTTCTATGATTCTGCATATTTGCCCACTTAGGAGGTTTTTTGTATTTTCTTATATAATGCAAATTTAAAAGTGCAAGATACTGATGTAAAAGGGTTCTGCTATCATCTGCTGTTTCTTATATTCTTCTGTTTGGGAGGAAATTCATACATACTAAACAAGAGTCTGTTTGAAAGGCACTCTCTCTTAAGGACTTTTAAGTGTTCAAGCAAGAGAGGAAAATGATCATCCTACGTTTTAATGAATTCATGGAGGACCTGAAAAGAAACTTCCCTTTCAGATGGCTTGTGTCCTAGCAGCTGAAAATTCCCTCGTGTATCATGTCACCCCTAGTGACTCTGTGATCTTCACAAAATGCTGCATCTGGCATTCCCTGACCAATCAAGGAGTGCACTTTCTCAGTAAACTTCTAGGGAACAGACAGCTTGTTTCAATAGATTTATAGTATCAACCCCTGAAAGGACCTGCCACCTACATAGTTCCAAGATTTACAGTCCTGTCATTTCCAATGACCCCATCAAGATCTTCCCAGCAGAGCTGTGGGAGCTGTTACACACTTTGTAACCACCTTTTTAGACATCCTGCTTTACTCCTTTCCAAGAAAAGTGAATAAGCACATCAAAACCCAAAAAACCACTTTGCACTGCTATGTGTAGGTGTCTCCTCTCAATTTCCTCCCTTCCTTTACAGAAATGCATGAAAGTAGCTTCCTCCTTTACAAATATGCTCATTCCCTGGACCAGAATCTCCATTTCACTGAGGAGAACACTCAGATGGCGAACACCAGCCATCGATTTCCTTGAGAACACAACAGAAGTAGAGTGTTCCCTCCCACAGCTTCATTTCCACTAAATTGGAACTGCCAGGATCTGGCTTTTCTGACCACAATTGAGGAAAGATGCTCTCCTGCTTTTGCATTACATTAGGAGTTATTAATGTGATATTCTAGTCCAGCAGCCAGTTAGGTAGCACAGCTCTGAACATGATCTGAAAACTGGGGTTCCAAGCAGCAAAGACTTTGGTCACCTATGCCTGGCCACTAATTTCCTGAGACAAATCTCCTTTTCAAGCCTCAGCTTCCCACACTACAAAATGGGGACAAATAGTGGCCTGTCTCAAAGGGCAAATCAATTAAAATACTTTGAGATTCAGAAATGGCAGGGCCTACTGAGCTACATAATCTCAAAGCGCTCAAATGCCCTGGCGCAGATCTGACAACTTTTCTACGCGTGTTTTTAATAGAGGTTAACATTTTCATTTTCTCTGAGCATATTTTAGTCTCTATCACGTAAAAGCAAGGTCTGTGTAAGGCACCAACAAGCAGAATGCACAATCATTAATTTCTGCAAAGCAGCCTTGGTGTCTGTGAAAACACTCCAGGTAACTCAATAAATTAGAATAATAAACACAAAGGAAACCAGAGAACAAGCAAGGACAGGGCAGAAATCATCAACAGGGACCGACAGCATAATATATGTTACAAGAGCAGTCCAAGCTGGGCCTCCATGAGGCACTGGGGAGCCTCTGGGAGGCACATGTGAGGTGGAGGCTATCCAAGTCTCGGTAGTGTTCCTTATTACTCCCCGAATCTGCTCGGAATGACTTTAATTTAAACATCAGAGCGCAGCCAGGGCCTCTCCCCACAATGCCCGCAGGGAGAGCTCCAGCTGGGAAGGCAGCGCAGCCCCTGCAGCCCCAAACCCAGTGAAGGCTCTTGTGCTGATGCAAACACGATGCTGAGCAGCAGCCAGCAGTGCCCAGGGCTGAGGCGGTGCTGCAGCAGGGCTGTCCCGCTGCTGTCCCGAGGGCAGAGCCCGGTGTCAGCTGCCCAGATGGGAAAGGCTTCAGCCGCCCAGAGGTGTCAAACAATCCCCTCTGCCTCAGGGCAGGGGACAGGGGAGAGGGAGGATGAACAACTCTGCTTCTAAACAGGTTACTTTGGGCTCCTTATGCAACCTGCACTCCTACAGAAGCAAATCAACCCCCGAGGGGAGCAGAGGGAATCTTTAGTGCTGGAAAAGCATATTGCTTCCTCGCAGGAAAGTTTTCTTGCTCTTAGCACCGCTTTCTGGTGTTGGACTGGTAGTAGCCCTAACAAAGTTCTCCTGAACTGGGGGTCCCCACACCAGCTCTCTCCTGGCATCCCTATCACCCTTAAGCTGCTCCAGACCTATTTCTTTCCTCGCAACATCGTGTTTATGCATCTTTAGTGCTCCCTTCTATTTCAGTCCCAAGTCTCTTCTGAACAGAAACTCCCATTCACATAAAAATGACGAGGACAGGCAGAAAGAATTGGATCGTGAGGAAAGATTCAGCAGACTTGTTCCATTTTCGGACTGGATCAAGCCCTGAACCCACAGGAAGCCTCCAGAGGTACTCTCTGCTGCAAACCTTCTGTGACATTTAGGAGACCTCCCAGTGAGTCCTGGGAGCAGAGCGATGAACTTCTAGGGGAAAGTTCTGCCTTTGCCACGCAAGGAACTGATGCTATTTATAACAGTTCCTGCTGTCCCCAACTGGGCATGAAGACAATCAGCATCTGTCCACACCCTGGGGGAACCTGCAGAAGCAGAGCTGTGGTGTGTGTATATCTGTGCAGTGCCTGCTGCTCCAGCATGGAAATGGCAGGGTGGGCAGAGAGGAGTTCTGAAGGGCTCAGCCAGGGCTGGGGAGATGAGGGGCTGGGGAAAGGGAATGCTACCAAAGGGGATGGGGTTTGCATGCAAGTATCTGTTACTTGAGATCATACAGATGGTTTCTCTTTAGCTGTGGTTTTGAAAAACCCCCTGCCTACTCTGCTGGAGGCCCTTTCCTGCCAGAGCCAAACCTGGAGCTCCCAGACATAGGAGGAGAGCTCAAAGGCCTCTGGAAACAGAGAGTGCATTATGCTGGGGAGCTGGGAACTGGAACTCTATACAGGTAGTCCCGCCTGCTTTGTCTGCTTGTTCTGACAGGGCAAAGCCCAGAAGCAGCACTCTGACCTGGTCCTCCTGCCTGGCAACTGCTTTCCCCACAGCCTGCCTCCATCACCCCCCTCTATCCGCCAGCAGCCCCCCTTCCTCCCACCCTGTCCTGCACAGCAATGTGCTGACTGTAATTCCTCTGGCTGGAAGAGGGGCCCTGCCTGTTTCCCCCCATTCCTGCTGCTCACATGGAAGCTTTCTCTCCCTTGCTTTCCTCTCTGACACACCCAGATTCCCTGCAAGGAAAAACCCCCGTGTTGCAAGGCCTTTCTGGGGCATGGGTCTCCTGTTCCTCTCCCCTATACCAGCAGCACACACATTTGTTTCCTTGCTCCATTAAGCCAGTAAATGAGGCTGGCTTAGCTCAGCACCGTGAGCTGGTGCTCTGAGCCCAGGATGTGTCTCAGCACAAGAAATAACACTGATGAGCCTAAAGGAGGGATTTGTGAGTTTGGCACCACGCTGTTCTACCCCCTGACACTGAGGAGAGCAGCTTCTGGAGACCAAATCAAGCAAGCTAATGTAGCCTGCAAATGTTTTGGGGGTTGGCCAGGTGACCATACTGCCTTCTTTGAGGCCATCCACCCTGCTCCAGGAGAAGATAAATCAATGCAAGGCAACATCTGCCAAGATATTGACTTTGGCTCTGCTCACGGACTGTCTGCACTTCAGAGATGGGTAATATTCAGCTTGATTATCTCTCACCGCCAAGAGGAAGTTTCTCTCTATGCTTAAAATCACTGGGATGAGCCAAGGAGGAATCGATCTGTGGGAGAGAAATGCTGACAAGAAAACACAAGTCAGAGACAGGATGAGAGTGGACGATGGGTGAGCAATGGAGACAGCCTCTGGCAGCTTGCCTGGCCAGGTTAGCAACAGCCTGGGTCACTACAGCCAGAGAAAGATTAACACCAAGCACATTACTCCAAACTTTACAGCAGGCCCCTTTATGCTCTTTCCCTCCTTCCCCGAATAGCTTTTCCTCTCTTAAAATTGCTCCTCAGCCTCTTAAAACATCCCTTCTCTACTCACCCCTGCATCCTCACTGCACCACTGGAGTTGTCTCACTGCTTCATGTGCACCCAGCTCACTGCTAAAGGCATTATGCTCAGGAGTTGCAAGGCTTGTCACCTGCTCCACTTTGGGCCTTATGTCACATGCCACCTCCCTAGCGGTGCAAAGCCCCAGGAGTACTCATAAATTGCACCACATCCACCCCTCGGGTAGACTCAAATCCTCATGGGCTCATATACCAGTGCACAAAGTGATTTCATACCGATAAAAGGTGACATTTCATTAACAGAACATGCTGACAAAGCCTCATGAAGTGAGCATTCAGCAACATCATCAAACTTCCCCGGGATAAAACACAGAGCCTTCGACTTGTTTTTCCCTACCATGCTTACAGTAAAACATCCTAAGGTCCTGTGGCCCCCCAAGGGCAGTAGGTGTCAAAAAAAGATCTGAGTCCCTGCAGAAGAAAATTTGTTTTAGGGATAGTTTTGACACTGATTCTTACTCCTGTTTGCCAGATAGGTTAAATGTCACACGCTTGGGCTGGAGTGGCACTGATGACAGTCTGCTTGGAGCACATCATGCTCCTGAGATGGAACAGAGGTCAGCAACAGCCAAGGAAATGGGTAAAGACCTCCCGGCCAGGCTCACTCAGCATCTCACCGAGGCACTTCCCTGAACCTTTCAGCTGTGTTTCTGCCCGTGCTCCTGCTGTTCTCTGAGCCTGAAGGCAGTACAGAATCAAGCAGCAGAGGTAGAAGAGACCCAAAGGAACCATCTAGTCTGTTCTACTCTGTGAAAGATGGATCAGTTCTACTTTGTCATTTGTGGCATCTGTCACTCCTCGTACATGTCTAGACTGTTCTTAAAGCCCTCCAGTGATGGAGTCACACAGCCTCCCAAGGAAATTTGATTCAATGTTTTGCTATCTTTACAAATGTTGCAGAGCTTACCGACATTAAACCTCTCATGCTACAATCTTAAACTCCTCCCCATCTTCTTCTGCAGAAGACATTATTCCTTTCTTTTATATCCTACGTACCTGAATGCTGTTATGCATATGTCATGTTTAATCCTCTCTTCTTTAGTCCTAACAGCCCCATTTCCATCCATCTCTCCTCATGAGTATGCTGTCTAGACCTTATGATCATTCCCACTTTCCTCTTCTGGAGTCCATCCAACTGGGCCATATCTCCTTAGAAACACACAGCATTCCAAAGAGGTACAGGACCCTGCTACAGTGATCAGCAAGCAGCCAGCACTGCCACTGAAGCAGGGACACAGCTACAGCACAACACAACCATGCTGTAAAATCTAATGCATGCCCTTCCTTCTCTCTGGGAGTGGGATGCTGCTCTCACTTGAGCTTCCTGTGGGGGAAAAAAAAACAAACAAAAAACCAAAAAAACCAAGCATTTAAAAGGCTAACTGATGTGACCATGTCCAAAGTCCTTGACCCACCTGGCCTGCATTTCAGCACTACTTCCCGAGTCAGGGAAGAACAAAGCTGCACGTGTTCCTGCACCTTGGGACACACTTTTCAAATTGATAGACCTGCATGCCTCTGACTCATTGCCAGTACTGGAGACCAGCCAGGAGAATAGGAAGGGAAGAAATGCCACTCTAAAGGCCAATGAATACGCATGAAGTGCGTTACGCAAGAACCCCCGTGGACCCCCTCACCCAGGTAAAAGTCCTACAGATGGCCCATCCCTAACCACACTTGATGCAGTGGGGAGGATGTGTGGGTGGACAGATAATTTGATATTTAGCTGAAAAAACAAAAATGGGTTTAATGCAGTGCAAGGAAGACAGATTGCCTGCAGCACCTTCTGCTCCTGATTATGGATGCCAATCTCAGGTTTCCCTTAAGTGTAAAAGCAACCAAGATATGTGGGTTTTCACCATAGCTTCAGAGACACAGTCTTACAAAAAGAAGTGCCACAGGAGGTTAATAAACAATGACCAGCACCAAGGTACATCCCTGTTACAGCAACAGGGCTGGCTCTAGTTTTCTGTAGCATCTTATGGTTTCATGCCAAATGGGGGGGCAAACATGGGGTTGTCTCCAAACTTTCTACAGCTTCTGCAACGGACGAATCTAGCTGAAATGGTCATAACTCACCAGCTAAAGTCCTGATGCTTCAAGGTTAGAGAGGGCTGGTAATTTGAACACTGAGAACTTTCCCTAACATTGCACCATCATTGTCTTTTAAATGCATCTGGCTTCTTTGCCACTTGCACAATAAAATCTCAGATCTGCATCCCAGCGCTGATGTGTCACCCCATGTGAGCATCACACAAGTGTCAAGCTTCCCACCCAAGGAAGAGCTACAATCGAGGGAGAAAAAGTCCCCAGTTGCCTCCTTCTGAGTTTCAGGAGTAGAATCACAGCACACCACGAATGCACTGCAGTGTGTTCCTCTGCTGACAGCAGCAAGGTGGCTTTCACACCAGCCTGCAGCCTAAGCTCTTGCCTGTCAATCACCTCATAAATGAACAGGATCTCCTACCACTCCATTTCCAACTTGAATCACAACTGAAAGCAGGAGAAACACATCCCTAGGATACAAAAGGCATCCAGCTATATTTCTGCTAGGAAGAGAAAGAGCTTTACTGGTGACACAGCCTAAGTTCTTACTAGCCCTCCTACACACACCCCTTCTGTGAGCTCACAGAACATATATGCACCAGGCATTCTGTGTAGGAAGAGAAAGTAAATACACTGTGGGGCCAGTCTGAAGAGCTGGAGACAGGGGACAGACCCTGCCTGAGAAATGTAAAGGGGGTTGTGGAAGGACCACCCCTATTTAACCAGCATGCAAAGGCTAAGGAGACAGCAAATGTGAAAAAGGGGAAGGGCAGGCTGCAGCAGACCCTCTCCATCTTCTTCCACCAACTTAAAACCTCCCATTGTCCTTTGACTTGAGAGAATTGCTAATAAACCTGCCTGCGTTGAAGGGACAAACATGGCTCACTAAATCACAGCCAACACAGGTCTCTGCTCCTAGGAGGAGGGAGGCTCAAATGCCCCTTCCCCTGTGAATCCCCAATAAACAATTGCCTCAGCTGGTGCAGGCTCTCTGCTCCATTGCTGCAGGGACGGAGACTACGGATCATGTTACATCATACTTGGCAGAGAGGGGACAATCATTTTTCAGGGAGTAATCACTCATGGAATCTCACTTTTCTCCAAGGTCAGAGGACACTCTGGCACAGGTGGGGGTTTCCTGCATACCTGTGCTATCTGCAGCACTCAATAACTGCTTCCTTGCAGTGGTAACGTTTTCCTCCCCTCTCGAGCATTTTCAAATTCCAACATGCTTATGTGTGCCTGATCCTCTCTGTTGCGTGCTTTCCTTTCTATTCTCTGACCAGATGAGCATTGGGCCTGACCATGGACAAATTCCTGCTGACTCCAGTTGGGAATCTGGGCTGGGGGTGGGAATGAAACTCACTACAAAGGAGCTGGTGTGAAAGAGTCAGCTAGGCTTTGTCACTCTGGTTCCTCTCTTCCAAAGGAAAAGGAAGAGATAATGATGTTGGAACATTTTAACCTTTCTTTTTCTGAGCTGATAGGCTTGGCCTGAGGCACCTTTTCGAGCAAAAACAGGCTTCTGCAAGATTGATTGGTTGGGTGCAGAGTTTAAAGGTAATTTTCTCTTGTCACATGCACATAAATTATTGTGGCTCAAGCTGTGATCAGCTCTACATCTCACTTGTTCAACTGCTTTTATGCCTGGGCTCCTATGAGGGGTTGCAAGAACCATGTCCAGTGTTCCCTAAGCATCATCCAACATAAATATATATCAAAAGCACCACAGGCATATACACAAAATTAGTGTCTTGGTTTAAGGTGAGGCAGGGGCATATACCTGCAAATCTGTAGAGACAGGGCTTCCAGCTGCACAAGTTGCTGTTAGAGCCTTGTTTTGCTCGTCTATGGACCTTTTAAAAATGTTCTGTCCATGAACGCCAGGGCAAGGAAAACTCATCCACTCAGATTATTCACAAGGGGGAGAGAAAAGAAGATGCACATGCACACACACAAAGGAAGCACAGCTGCAGCCAAAGTGAATTCATTTTTAACATTCATGAAAGTATTCACGGAACACTTCAGTGCTATTTGCCTAAATTTTGCTGTTTGGAGTAAACACTCGAGCCAGCGCAGGCTGTATGTTCTAGGCGCAGTACCGCACCGGGGTTTAGAGGAGGCTCCTGAATCCAAGTCACAGATTCACACCACGTCCCCAAGCACATGTGACTCCCTCATTTTAGGGCACAGGCTCACAATCTGCCACCACATAGTTCCTGACTTTTGATCCCTGCGAAAGGACTTTGCAGGTACCCACAGCCACCACATTCACCATCCATCGCAACCTTATGCAACAAAGGCATGTGAGCTGTGCCAAAGTTAAACACAAAAGCAGTGCCAAACAATGACAGCTCTGGCATGCCCCTGGTCTGGAGGACCAGACCTCTTTCCCCACCTCTACTCTCCCATCCCTCTTCTCAACTCAACCCCTTCACTGGTTTCTTTTCCTGTGTATTCTAAGCAGCTCAGACAAGGGGAAATGCTACAGCACACAGGGGAGACTCAGCTGAAGCCCTGAAGACAAGAGCTGTGCAAGTTGTCTCTTCCTCCTTCATAAATACAGCTGAGACGACGACTGGATAATTGGCTAAGTGCCTGTCAGCTTAATAACAGAGAGAGAGAGAGAGAGAGAGAGAGAGAGAGAGGGAGACGGAGAGGCGAGAGGCAAAAGGCAAGATTTGTATTTACTATTCAAAGTCATGGATGCTGCCTGCCAGTGGATTTCAACACGGGTTTTGTTTGCAGAGGAAGGCATGAAAGGTGACTGGATGTGCAGCTCCGAGTCATGGTCTCATGGTGTGAGGGTGGACAATCAGCTTGGGATGGAGGGAGGAAGCAGAGCACTGAGGTAGTTGCCATAAAGGCACTAATGTGTTCCTGGTTAAAGTATCCATGGTTTCCTACGCTGGAAAAGCATCACCACTGCCACCCCTGGTAGGTCACTGTTCTCATATCCTGCCATCTCACACCCTCTCATACCACGTTAGGGACAGTGACAGTGGTGCATCTCCAACATGGTCATCCTGCTGACCCTGAGAGGAGAGGAGAGGATGCAGTGGCACCATGAGTGGCAGCTGCACAGTGGTGTGACCATTCCCCTTTTGCTTTGCAAACGCACAGCTCAGAGGTTGGCATGGGGGGAGCTGGAGTCCTCTTGGCCTTTTCCTTTCCCTCATAAATCTGGTGCACATCTAGGAAACCATCTAAAGAGAGCACCTGTGATGAGAAACCATTCAGACATGTCTGGGTTCTTAGAGGAGAGTGGGAGGGTGTGTGCTGGAGAGAAGCCTCTCTGCTCTTTCGAAGTTTTCACTACTTCCTTCTGCCACTGAAATGCAAATTAGTGAGAGTTGTTCAGGTACTACTGGAAAGGGACAGTATTGGCCAGATCTACAGTGGTGTTAATCACTGAACCTCAGAAGAGGAAGACACTATATTCTGTTGTGATATACTTGCTGCTTTTTTTTCCTTAACAGCTGTAGCAACTGAAACACACTGAAACAAAAGGACACTTCCAGCATTAGTGAGGATTACTGAGGTCCAAGAGCTGGAAAAAGCCACAGAGACCTACAAGTGCACAGACCCCTATCCTGTCTATCTGGCTGTGTTGCCTCTCAGTTGCAGGTGTGGCAACTTTACGAAGTATATGAACATTTGTCCAACTACACACAAGAAAACATTTTCCAGTTTTAAATGGGAGCAAACAGGGAAACATACCCTTGCACACAGGCACACACAAGCACACACCTCCCAAGTTTCATACAGATGTGCTATGGCAAAGTATCTGCTGAATGCCAGCCCAGTGTGAGTGGGCTCATTTCCATCGAGTTATCTGGGACCGAGGAACCTCAGCCCCAGTGAAATCAATAGAGCTGCAGCAGTGCTATTTCTCCTCTCTTTGTACAGGGCTGAGCACAGTGGGAGAACTCTAGGATCACAGCTGGCCTCTCCCACACAACCAAGTTGCTCCTAATAAAAATCTGCAGAAATATATGAGCGCAGAGGAGACTGGCAATTCAGATTATTTTGAAATAGCTGTTTTCTAGGCAGAGGTGAAACTCATCATTATTAGTTCCCATTACTTACCATAAAACCAGGCACGTTAGATGTGCTCAGAGCCTGAAGCAAATGCTTTGGTGTCAGATTCAGTTGAAAATCACATTCGTTTTTTCTTCAGCAAGAGAACAGTAAAAGAAAACTCAGTAAATTCCTGACTTCACCTCTGTGCCCTCCATTGCGCTTACTCCAGCAGAGCACGGGTTCACACAAACCAGAGTGAATTTTGATGGACAACAAAACTAGGTAACTTCAATGAAAATGGCTATATTCAGCCTCACAGTGAGCCTGGTGAAGCACTGCCGCTGCATCAGCAGCAAGCTGTGGCCCCGCAGATCTGTCAGAATCACATGCCCATGGGTATGGATATAAAGGGCAGGTACGTGTAACATATATTTTGAAAACTTATAGTTATGAGATGGCAAATTCCAGTAACTATGAGCTATTTTAAGAATAGGTCTTTCCTCATGACCTGCTGGGGAGGGGAGTGGAAGACATACAGATTCTGAGCCACTTCAGGTAACACATAGTACTATATAAATTATAATGCCAACTAAACAGGAAAACATATGGTACTTAGTTGTAAACTGAAGTGTGTGTGCAAACTCAGGGTAGGAGGTTAAAGCCATACAGTTCAATACTGTATCTCCATCTTTCTGAATACAAAATATACATACAGTGTTATTAAACATGCATCATTTCACCAAAGAAAGCCTTTCCTTTTCTAATTTTCGATTCTGCTTTTCCTTGTGATGGGTTAGTCCCACCCTGCAGAAAGCACATTCTCACAAAGGGCCCCCTTTCCTCTGGGAACACCATATAAAAATAATACGTGTGTATAAGGAGAGATGATGTTTGCCAGCCTTTGACCATACACATATTGCAACTTCCTTTATCATATGTATGCACATACACTCACATATCTATGGATGCATGTGTGCCTTCATATAATGGCACCATCTGCTGCCAGAGCTGGAAGTTTTGCAACATCGTCTGTTACTACATTTATACATTTTTATTTTTCGTTTGAAGGAAAGAATTAGTAGAGTCTGCACAGATCCTGACTTAGCCTGTCTTGACACATGGACACTAGCATTGATTGTGAAGGCTTTGTACAGACTGGAGGGTCTTCTTACAGACTTGGGACTTTTAGTTAACACCAGTGTGGATGAGGACATACCAGGGAATCCTCATTTGTCACATTTGCTGGGTTGTTGTGTGGCTGAGCCAAAAGGCAACCCAGGCTAATGGGTAGGTCATTAGTCTGGGTGTGCCTGAGCCCTCCCGGCAACCCTGGGAGAGTCCCCTCACCTCCTGCCCACCCCCAGCCTGTATCCATCCCAGCTAACAGCCTGCCCGCCCTGCACAGGAGGGGATCTCTCCCTCTCTGCGTACGTGACACTTAATACAAAGAGTGCCTCAACCTAGTGGTGGCCTCTAAGTGCCACAACCATACCACTAATAATCAAGGTTACAGTTTTACTGCCAAGGCTGTATTATTATGTGGCATTATACGTTTGAACATGCCTATTCTCATTTCTAGCAAAGGGCTCAGCTCAGTGCTCCCTGTTATAAATCATATGCTAATTATAAGTGTTATCTGAACAGCTTTTACTTTTCTTTTAAAATGACGGTACAGGGCATAAACTTTGTTGTGATGTTGTGTTGCTATTTTGCCTGAGGTGCCTTTGTCCTCTAGCACAGCTCCATGTGTAACATAACAGCAAAATACTGGGAGGCCAAGAACGGAGTTTGCATAAATTGCTTATACTGCAGGATTATGCCAACAGCACTGTCATTACTGCTGGTAATTTGATTCTAGCCCATCCTTTGACACATGCAACTTGAAGAAACTAAGTACCCATTAGGATGGATGTTCCTAAATGTGCTATCAGCCTGAAACTTTACATTATTTTAAAATACCTGGTAAAAATGAAAAATGCACACTCAGTCAAAAGTTGGTTTTCATCTGTACATCAGCATCAGATTGTTTTAATTCCTGATAAAAAGTTGATGCTTGGAAAAACTCAGGAGCAATGAGCCAAATTCTGGCCTTGGCTAGATCCCAGTTCTCCAAAGGCTGAACATCATTTGAGCACTGCTCAAAAGTTTATGCCCTGTATGAGTCACTCGTACCTCTTTATTAGCAGTCCCCAGGAATCTGCCCCAAAGACAAATGGAATATTTCTGGCTCTGCCCTTGGGCTTTAGTGGATTTGTACTGGTATAACAGAACAGGCTGGAATGGAGTTATGACCCATTTTGGCTCCATGGTGATGAGCTCCATTCCAGGAGTTTTTAAAGGCTGAATCTGCACTTGTGCCAGGACTTCTAAAATCCCTGTGCAACCTGCAAGTCCCGCTGACACCCTCAGATGAGCTCTTTGCAGGCTCTTTGGGGTGAGCTGCTGTGGTGGCTCCTGAGGCAGCTGATCTTTCCCCAGCATGGTGTACAGTTACCTGATCCCATAGCATGGACTCTCCACTGTCATTTTGCTTTTAAACCATCCAGAGGGCCAAACACAACACAGAAACACAATTCCCTTCCTTCCCAGTTTGCAGCAGCTGCCCCTCATTAGTTCACATGTCCCATCTTAGCCAACATCCTCGTATTCCTCATCCCCTCCCTAGGTTGAGAGTGCATTACAAAGCCCAAGGTGTACCTGCCTTTGCTCACCCAATGTGTGCAGAGCAAATGAGGTGGGAAAGGATGCTGAAGGCAGGTAAAGAGTGAGAAGATTTGGGGCTGGGGACTGTATTCCTTTTCCTATTTGAATTAGTTTGCGGGATACGTTGTGCATTTCTTGTTTGGATATTCTTATCTTCTTTTCCTAACACCAAGCAGGAAAGTTGCATACAAAACCTGACAACCTCATGATTGTAATCTTGAAAGCAAGACATTGGCAGGAACTGTAGCCAAAGCTCCCTTTCAGTACTCAAAATAAGGTTCAGTGTCCTTCTTCACTTGCTGAAGACAGAGTTAAAGAAATGAAACCTTAGTAAGTCTGACAGGCTCACCGATATACAGTGTCATCTTTGAAACATCCTACTCTTTTTCCTTGGTTGCAGCTGGACAAACACCAGCAACTCTGCTGAGCCCTTCTCACCTGTTGCAGCTCTCAGATCCCTCCTCTCTTTTCTGCCTTGCTCTAAGGAACAGACCATTACCCTTTTCCCTGCAGACAGCCTATCATGAGCTATTTTAATTCTCTCTGCAATTCCCTAACTTCCCCATGCCAAATACTTGCTAAGAGTCATCAACCTTCAGCAAGGCTGACAAATGAATCAAATCTGCTGCCAGGTCATTTAGGAGATGAGCCAGTTTAGAGTTAGGGACATTTTTAATAGTCCCATACTGAGGGAATATTTTAAATGCTATAGCTTTAAAAAGTCGTCTCCAAACTTTTCAGAATAATTCTATTCTGAGTAACAAGCTGCAGATGAAGCTTCAGAGGACTGGCATCCTTTAGGAACATTAGGGCTTATAATAAACTATTTTTCTCCGCTTCGTAGATCAGTCCACCCACCCATTCTTCCACCTACAAGAGTAACCCTATATACAAATATATAACGCCCCAAAGAGGAAGACTCATTTAGAAGATCCTGTCCCTGGTGATTTGCTGAATGATTTGCATCACAATTTACAGGAACAAAATGTTTTAGTTAACTTATCACTATGTATCCTGCTTTTATTTCTCTCCAAGTGCATATCATTTTTTCTCCCTCCTACATTTTCATTTCTCTTCAAGCTGCAGGAGCTACTGGGCACTGGTAAACTGATGCTGCACAATTCCTCTGAAGCAGATGTTTAGCAAAGATAGGTGATATGATCCATGTGTATAAAACTCTTACATATCTCCCTGTGGGATGTAAAGTTCTGCTTTGAACATGGTTACTATAGATCATCTAATGGAGGTTGGTATTTGTTTTTTTTCTCATCTAGCTCTTTTCCTTCTGTTGTCATAGTGGATCTATAGACAGGAAGAGTGACGCACTGGGAGTTCTTCAAAACAAGGCTGTCTTAAAGTGAGTTATGTTTTGGAGGGTCGACAAAACAGAAAGAGAGCAGTTAGCAAACAAGCCTTTGCTTTAAAACTGAGGACATGAAATGTTATCCTGCAGGACCTAAAGTCCACGGGACATAGGGAAATCTCACACCTTCAAGCTTCATGTGGCAGCCTGTCTCCCACTACAGCCTGGTTTCTACTTCTTGTCTGAAGGAGGAACTGAAATATCCCAGAAACCCGGGTCTGGTCCCAGGGAAAGGGAGAGGAGACAGCTGCCATTCCTAGGAAAGGTGAAAAGCATGTAGCTGGCCAGATCCACTTAAAGAGCTTAGGAAGGCAGCTGAAGGAAAAAGGTACAGCCTGTGCACTGGCCACAGTCACTCCTGACAGAAAGGCAGCCGGCCAGGAACACAGAATTGCCCGGGGCAAGCATTTACATGGCCGGGTGGTGTGTGCTGCTCCTGCAGACTGTGTCACTTGGCACACATCTGGCTGACACAGCTGGATCACTTCACTCAGGTGTTTTATTTTAGTGCCTGACATAACACTGGCAAGCCACATGCAATCACTGAAACCACTCTCCCATGCAGCCCCGTGGAGCTTGCTGATGAAGGAACGCTCTACACGCAGCACTTGCAGGCATCATCTCCACCATCCGCTCAGCCCTCTCGGCTGCAAATGCAGCTTTAGCACACAGCATCTAGATAAACTGAAAAGCTCCAAGGTTAAGTGGGAAATAGAAATCTAGTGACCCCTGTCTGGGAAAGTCAGCTTAATGACTTTGCTGCTGCTGCATGTACCAAACATATGCTGGCAAACATCTGTCTGAGCAGCCCCTCCAAAATAAATTATTAATGGAAGCGATTTGCCTTTAAAAATTGGATATATCAGCTAGGAGTCCTGACAGAAAAGGGTTAATGGGATATATGAATTGGTAGTGAGTGGAAGAGAGAGTAGAGAAGCTGGAGTCAGAGGCAACACCCCTTGTTAGGTGTTTACCATGTCGAATCTAAATCGCTTCTACTGCATATGCAAGGCAGATGAATTACTCTGTAAATCCTATTACTCTGTGTGGATAAATCTTACATTCAAGTTAACAAGTCTGGAGAGCTGGGGAATGGAAGCTGCTGAATGGATATTCCAGGATCAAAACAACCGAGGACATGGGAGGCGACCGAAGCGATATGCGTACGCGCGCGCGCACACACACACACACATCCCTCTTCCAGCATCCTTCTTCCCTCTATCATTAAATGGGAGGGATGCAGGACACAGAGGATCCTGTAGCAGAGTGTTTGGTGACATCCAGCAGGATTTATTTCACAGAAAGAGAAGGAAAACTTTGCTGCTGCTGTTAGCTTTACTAGGGGATTGCTCCCTTGGTGCTTCAGGGTTTGTGCACTATCAGCTCCTCATACAGATCACAGACTTATTTTAAATTACACTCAGTAGTTTTACAGGCATAACACACAGTGTGCACACTCACACATGCAGAATTTTTCTTCAGTAGGGGAGTTACTGCAGGTAAGTTGAGCACGGCAGAATTTGAAAAAAGAAACCTACAGGAAAAAGATTACTGCAGTTCAGCTATTTGGGACGTTCCTAACTGCAAGCCCAAGTAGTGTCAGAAGTACCTTTGGAAAACCTGCACAATGAAACCAGAAATGTAACACTCAATACTGCCAGTAAGCAAGGTTTCATGTGCAAGGATATCCTCTTCACAACCAGACACACAGGCACAGCATACACCCATTTATTTAGCCCTGCAAAAAACCCAACACACTAAGATACCATCTTCATAAATGTCAGAGCTGCTACACCATTTTTTCACCAGCCTTTTCAACTATTGCTTCCATCTTCTCTCTCAACAGGGCAGAAAAACAAATAAATAAAATTAAAAGACAAGAGCTTCCCAAAAGAACTTGCCTGAGAGTTCTGGCAGCACCAGGGATAAAGTTTTTGCATATTTACAAAAAGAAGCACAGGAAGATCAATGGAACATCTGGCAAGCACAGCTGGATCCCTTTTCGATTCCTCTATTGATACTGCAGGGCTAGTGGAAAGTGTGTGCTCACAAGAGCTGGCTAACACAGGCAGATCTTTCCCCACTGAAATTCTTTCGATCCAGAGCACTACACAGAGGATAGTGTGGCAAAAAGCTCCACAATTTTTTCATATTAAAGCACAAACACACACACAGAACCTGTTTGTAGCAGCTGCTGCTACCGCAGTTCGAGAGGTAAAACAACACACACTCTCACAGAGACATACACACACAAATCTGTGTCACGTCACACGTACACGTTGCATACATGGCAATATAGATGCACACACGGAAAAGTTGGCAAAATGCCCTACCTGAGGATGGCTGTGTCCCCTTGCCTCACGGTGATGTTATCGGTACCTCGGGTAAAATCCACGCTGCGGACTGGCAGCCCTGTAGGGAGAAGGCAAAGCAATCTCAGTAGGACCAGCGGTAATTGTTTCCGATCAGGCTGAGCCCTTGCTACCATGGCTGGTCTCGTCGAGTTTCACTGTCAGTACTTGTCTCTTTCTCTGCCTGTGTATGTGGACAGACAGACGCAGAAAGAAAAACAATAATAATAATGTACAACTCTCGCTCTGATCGACAGCCCGAGAAAGGGGAGGTGATTTCACAGTCCTTCTCAGCTGCCACTTTCTCTTGCTCTTTTCAGTCTCTTGCTGGCTTCTTTCCCTTTCTTGCCTTTTTTTTT
>VZSR01001342.1:2477831-2563274 GCA_013398615.1 Brachypodius melanocephalos
ATGGGAGAGGAAGAGGGGGGCTGGGGAAGGGGAGCGGGGAACTAGAGCGGGAAGCAGAGAGAAGGCAGGAGCAGCCGGGAGCTGCTGAGCGGGAGGGAGGCACAGGGAGTAGGGCACAGAGGACGGAGGAAGGTACGGCCAATATTCTCAAGATGAAATAGTGAGGAAAGAGGGTCTGTGGCCAAAAGTGCAAACAACTTGGCTTAGCGGCCTGAAGCCACACGCTGGCTGATTTACAGAGCAGCATCCTTGGCAACTGCCTCTGCAGCCTCAAACCTTGCTCCTTCCCCTCTCAGACTTTCCTCTCGCCAGATAACCATTTGTACATCCCTCCCTCCCACCCCTCTCCACTCAGCCCTTCCCGCCCCCCACCTCCTTTCCCAGCCTCGGAGCGACGGAGCGGAGACAATGCCGGCATTGAGCTGCCCGCGGTGTGAATGCTCGGCCTGTGCTGCCGGAGCCCGCAGCTGAGCCCCGCGCCCGCCGGCAGCAGCGCTGCCCACCGGGAACGCTCCCGCAGCCCGCAGCCCGCCGCAAAGGGAAGGGAGATTAAATTAATGGAAACGAATAAGCCGTGTGTTTTGTTGCTGATGCCTGCCTGCCATTCCACCAGCCCGATCTCTGCCTGCGGGAGGGATCAGAACTGCTCCTAGGGATGCTTCGCTAATGTAACCCTTCTGCCACCAAAGCACGGCGGGGCTGGGACGGGGAAGCAAAGAGGGAAGGGGAGGTTTACGAGGGGTCCAGAGATTCAGGTGCAAGAAAAGCCGTGGGGTTAACTCGGATGAGAGTTGCTGTCCTGTGTGGTCACAGCGCTGGTACGTGTGTGTGCAGGAAGGGAAAAAAACACCAGGTCTTGTTGCTAGCCTGCTTCACCTCTGCTCCTGCAGCCTTGTGGGGTACACTGTGCTCAAACTGACGAGACATAAGGAATGTCACTGTCATGGAAATGGCCATGTGAGACCAGATCAAAGGACCTTCTAACCCTTTCCCCTGTCTCCAAGCAGCCTAAAGCCAACGCTTGGTGAAGCTTTCCAGCACAAGGCGAGCATGCAGTGGTACTGCCCCAGGGCACTTATCTATTTCTAGTGATTTATGGCTAAGGCATGTCCCCAGCCAGTGGCACTGCCTTTGTAGTTAGTGGTACTTGAATGATTTTCTTCTTCCAGGAATGCGTCCAGTTGCTTTCTGAGCTCCTAGAAACTGGCCCCTGCTGCCTTGGTATAGAAGGGCCGCACTGTGTGAGTAGTTAAACAATCCGTGTAAGTGTTAAAGACCCACAAATTAGGGACTAAGGTCATGACACTGCTGCTCGGGTGCCAGGCATGCAGCAGCAAGAAGAGATGACTGCTTTGTATTCAAGCCAAGGAGTGAGGCGAGTCAGAGGTTTCCTCTGCAGCAGACTTGGCACGGATAGCACCAGAGGCGGAGAGGAATGAGGAGCTAAAGGGTTAATCCACACTCTAGATGTACCCAAGCTGCTGCAGAGAGAGATGCCACTCCACAAGGATGTTGCTCTGGAGAAGACCATGCTGCTAACACCTGATTGCTGGCCAGTAACCAGCACTCTAGGATGGAGAGTGCAAGGCCCAGAGATGCATTGGGCTGCTGGCATGACAGAAGAGGGCCATCACCAAGGGGAAACCTCTGCACTCCCCGTGGCAGACTTTGAGTACAGCTAAACACTTGGTCCCATATGAAGTTACCAATGAAAGAAATGCACCCCATTTGCAAGCCAGTGATGCATGGATCCTTTTTACAAGGGTGTCCCAAATATGTTTCATCTACATTTAATAAGAGCTATTGTATGTTAATTAAATGCCCGTGGAGTAAGGAAAACATATTTGTCGAAGATTAACTATTATGCAATGCAAGAAGCATCTGCCACCCAACTGCTAGAGCTCACTAAATATTTCCTTATCTCAGAGTATTTACTTAGGAGGCAATAACTATCCAGTTAAATCTAAATTTAATGCTTAGTTAAATATAGTTCATAGAAAGTGGCACCAATATGTTTTATACAGAGAATGACAGAGGAGGTTTTGGGGAGGGAGAAGGAAGGAATTCTATCTCCAGGCTTCAGTAAGATCCTGATTCAAGGTGGGACTACATGTGGCCATGCCTCCCCACCAAGATAGGTGCATCACAGAGGACTCAGAGGCCCCTCTCTGCTGATGCAGCAGCACAGGGGATGATTTCATCTTCTTATGCATTTATACAATCCTTATTAGAACTACTGCAGCATAACTATTTAATAATAATAATAATAATAATAATAATAATAATAATAATAATAATTGGAGAGATGAGGAAGAAATTCCCCTGAGGGTCTTGTGAATCTTGTGAAAAATAAAACAAAAATAAAACCTAAAGCTGTTAGGTCTTATTTGCTTTTAGAAGTGAACAGAAGCAAAAGAAAGGGGTTGCATAGGTGTAAAAGGCCAAACAAGCAGGAATCACACAAATCCTAGGAGAGTGCTTCATGAGTAAAATAAATAATGTTATTTTTGTATGTGTTCCCAGAAGAAATAACTCTCTGGACCCATCTCCCCCTGCTGGAAGCAGATAACAAAACAACAGGTCTGGCTCCTAGCTTCCTACCTCCTGAAAACTTGAGGGAAAATTCAGGTAAACAGTCAGACCACGGACACCGAAAATCCACACCGCAGCCTTTTAATGCCATTTCATTTATCAGTACTCCTGGTGGGTGCAAGACGAGTCTGACTGACCAGATTTTGTCACTATGCAGTTCAGGAATGGACAGAGCATCATGAGCCCAAGCCCTAGAGGTACCACATCACTCCTCCCCAATGCAAAACACTTAAACCTGGTTTAAAGGGAACCAGAGCAATGCACTTTGATGAGCACAGACCGTAAGGCACAGCCAGAGACATGACAGAAATGTTGGGATGATAGGTTCAGGAACGTGTCTGTATTTCCACGCTGTGGATTGGGATTCATTTGTGTACCAAGCTGGAAGGAAAACAGCAGCATGAGCTGAGGCAGCCTGGCTATCCCTGCTTTCCGTCTTTGAGGGGAATGGGCTGAAGACAACACAGTGTGGACACCTAGGTGAGCTAAAGGAGAGAGCCTCCACGCTGGTCCTGGATGGGCAGGAGATATATTGAGATATGCCATGCTGAGCTGCCCTAGGACAGGCACTCAGGTCACCTCTGCCTACCTGTGAGGCAGCTCAGTTTTTCAGATACTCAGGGGCTGACATTGTGAAAGCCTGAAGTGCCATCTGCTTTTCATGGAGAGCCAAGAGACACTGAAAGCATGGACTCTGTCCACAGAAAGGAGTGGGGTTTTTTTTTTTGCATTTGAGGTGGCTAAATGCAAAGAGTGATCCATGCACTTCACTCAATGCCAACTGCAACCACCATCTGTATGATGTGGATAGCTGCCCTCTAGGACTGAAGCGAGGCTCGTCATCTCACACCACAAACAGCCACAAAATAGAACTGTTCTCACTTGACTTTCATTCACTACCAGCCTCACCAAAACTGGTGACTTGATCACAAACGTTGCTGAAGTCCAGGAAAAAGCATTTCTGCAAAACAGCAAAAAAGCAAACTGCTCACACAAGTCTCCAGACCATATTGTGACTGACACAATAGTTTCAAGCGGACTCTGCAGTGGCTCTGCCAGCAGAGTCCAGACACATAGGGGTTTTATTTGGGGTATCTGCAACAGTGAGTGAAAACGTATGATGTTTTGTGAGCTATAACGCATTGAGCCAAGATACACTGCAGCACAATGCAGCAGAGCCTGCTCAAAGCTTCTCAGCCATGAAGAGAAAATGCAATTTTGTCTCATTGGCAGAGGAGTTATGGAGAGGAACGAGGAAAAGCCAAAGGGGTTTCACAACATGGTGAGGAAGATTAAGGGACCGTGGAAGGACAGCCATGATCTCTCTGTCCTCTCTTCATTCCCATATCTGCAGCTCCTACGTGCACACATTTCTGCTCTGATGTGCAAGGGCAGCATCCCACTGCAATTAAGCAGTTATGTTCCATTCTCCTTTGGTCCCTGGGATACAGGGTGCCAAAGGAGTAGAAGGAAAGGAGGAAAAGCAGGGCTAGAAGAGAGATGGAAAATCAAACTTACAGAGCACTTATTATAGGGAGAAATTCTGCAGTTTGAGAAAAATACATATATATGGTTTCTATGAATACTTCACAAGTCTAAATATTAAACTGGCTTTTGATGCTGAACAAAAAGAGCCTGTTTAGATCCACGGCTAACATCCAGACATGTAATGCAACAAGACCAAGCTTCCTCTGAAGTAAGGACGTCATTAGGTAGAAGAATTTACTGCATTGAGAGCACTCAGCTAGGCCATAACTGCGAATGATAACATGCATGCGCAACACCTCTCTCTAAGCGTGGTCACTGAGCTGTAACAGAACTCCCTCCTGTACAAGAACAAGAGCTGATTTTCACCAATTTGTAACCTTGCTGCTATGCAATTGATCTGGTTTCACAATTGATCTCCTTTGTGTGGACAATTTAGAGGTCAAGGGCCAGGTTCTGAATTGCTGTAAGCTGCCATATCACCACCACTGTCAGAAGAGCTATGCTGATCTACACCAGCTGAAAAACAAGTCGTGAAGTTCATCTTCTTCTGTGCTGCATGGGTAGAGAACAGTGCTATCACCTTTGAAGGAAAAAAAACAAAACCTTTTTAGACTGGATGAAGAGAATTTGTGCTCAGACTTTTCAGAAAGTTTTACCTTTACTTAAAGACCAAATATAAAGGCTGAAGGAGAGGAAAGTAGTAGCCTAAAGATGTCTTTTCTTCATGACCAAGTAGAATTAAAGAATTAATACTGCAGAAGGTTTGTAGCCTTAATTACTGGTTGCTATCACAGCAAATTCTTGTGAAGAACTGAAGCCTCATTTGTAGAAGGATTCTTCCTGCTTGAGGGGGTCAAGACCCTGTTTCTTTTTTTGCTTAAAACAAAAGTTACCCTTCCAGTCTTATATAAATACAACAATACAAGACTAAAAGTCATCAGTAGTGTCAAGAGCATCACACTGCCTTTCCCCTGAAAGATCACATACCATTAGTGACTTCCTCACCAACACCTCACAACTGGACTCTGCAGCTGCTTCTTGCCAGAGGGTGTCAAATCACTTTGAAACCACTGGAAGCCAGGCAGCTCAGCCAGTGCTGCTTGTGGCAGATAACCAAGCTGCCTGCCATCTCCCAGCCCCAGCAGCAGTCCCAGTGGGAAACTGTCCCCAGAAGAAAGGCTGGCTCATGGCTTCAGCAGCAGGGGAATAGCTGAACCCAGTTCTGACATTCCTCGTGGGAACAAAGTAATATGTCAGCCTGTGTTTTTTAAATATGACTACAGGAGTCAGGCATGCAAATCTAGACAAGCAGTCCATACCTCCCACTGAGGACAGCTTCAAAATGTCTCTACATCTGGCAGTGAATGGTTGCTTCACCAATGTCACACAACACTTGATGAGTCAGGCAGAGCCAGACTTCAACCCTACAGGTCCTTCAATAAGTTACTCCTCCATAGGAAGGCAGTAAATCTGTCTGCTTACTCCTAATATCTTCCAAAAAACTTTCCTCCCAGTGCTGGTGAATATTTACTGCTCTCAGCAAAAGTAATTAGGATTGACTTCACAAGTGACTATGGTGGTTAACAGTCCCTCCCAACACAGAAGCAGAGAGATGACCCAAAGCTTGGGAAGTTCTAGGAGGACAGTCCAAATTCCTCAGTGAATTTGGGCAATTTTCTTAATGAAGCAGTCACAGAGGCATAAAAAGTTAATTTTCCTAGACTGCCTCTGCCCTCAGAGAAGTAATCTTGTCTTGAGGGCACTCAGAGCAGATGCCTAATTTAACCATTTTAAATTGTCCTGTCTCTCAGGGTGTGTCAAAGTTTACAGCTCCATTGCAGAGATCCTCACACAAGCTTCCAGTGGCACACACAGAGCGAGGCCCTGAAGGCTGCAGGGTGATCTGACACGATCTGACACTGCTCTACAGAAAACTCCTGCAAGACTCAATCTACAGAGCACACCAGGCCTGACCTATTTCCAACACAGCCCTTAACAGGCCCCAAAACAACTGCCTGGCAGCTGCAAGGGACATAGATCACTGCAGACAGGAATTCTGTACAGCTGAGAGGTGGTCAACCCCCTCCTGCAGAGCCCTGATGCATATTCCATGACCTGCTCTGGCATGGAGTTCTCAACACAATGCTAATGGATGAGCATAATCACTCTGACAGCAATGATCCTGAAGAGAGCTCCAAAGTCTTGCTGAAATGATACATTCTACACATCCATCATTACTGGAGAATTAATTTTATTTTGAAGAATAGAGTGTAGCAGGCTGTTGTGTCATGCATTTTCTTGTCCATTACAACAGCTCCAGCATTGCTTTTATGAAACTTAAACTGAGGCCTGCAGCAAGACAAGAAAAATCCTCAAGTTTTGTGGTGCTATCAGGGCACAAGGCAGTGTCAGAAAGCCTCACATGCCAGAGAAATTTGTATGCAAAAATTTGGAGAAAGCTTAATTTGAAACTATGACCTGCCTGAATTCAAGCTCCTGAAAACACTTCCAATCATTTCACTGTGTTGAGATCTGAAAATAAGGAAAACATATTTTTAGCATGTCCAGATCTTCAAGATGAAAAGTCAGGAGAGCTGTCCCACAGACAGAGGCCCAGTGAATACCATCCTTACAGGCTGTGGGTCAGGAATGTCTCAGCAGCAGCATTTAGAATTAGTGCATGCCTAGTCTTTCAACATAAACTTTTTTATGTTTCAGCTTTTCTTCTCATCTTTCCTCTACTCTCCTCTAAACTTCTCACCCTGACATTTTCAAGTTTCTCTCCCTTTCCTGTGTTGCTCCCATGCCCCATTTCTGTCAGGCCATGTCATATTCATACATTTTAAAGCTGGAAGGGATTTTTCGGATCATCCTATCCAGCTGCCTGCCTCAAGCCACAGAAACTCACCAACTTCTTGGGTTCAATGATTAATTACCACATCAGATTAAGAATTTGTCTTGTTGTTTGAAACACAAACGTTATTTCCTTTATCATCCAGCCACTGAATTGAATCATGCTTTTGTCTGCTCAAATGGTTGTCTATTATTAAATACTATCTCCTTGAAATATTATGTTGTACCTGTTTGAGTCTTACATTGTACCACTTTTGTTCCTAGCTCAATACTCTGCCACAAATACCAAACACCTGGTGCCAGAGAGGAAAATAGGGTTCTTTCAGCAGCCTCTAAGAGAGCTGGCAGATGCAAGATTAATATCATTGTCCTTGATATGTGCCAGATAGCAAAGAAGTAGGAGCAGGAGTGGCCATTTCAGGTCCAAGTCTAAGCATGGGAAAAGGGGGAAGTAGGAGCAGGGGTGGAACAACAGAGGACCTGCCCACCAAGAGGTGCAGAAGAAATTAGGTAACTTCTCAGAGACAGAAGGCATTTTGCTGGAGGTGATTCCAGCAGCTCATTCAGTCAGATAGGACAGAGGAACCTCCAGTTCTGTGCTCAGATGCAGTGGCCATGCAGCTGTATGGCCTGTGGGCTTCACCACTTGCAGGAGCAGCACCTCCTCATTGCAGAACCACCCTGATTCCATTTCATCTCAGCTCATGTTTAAATCAGCCTGGATCAGGCAAAACAAACCCAAGAGTGGACAAACCTGCAAACTGCTCAGATGGAGCAATACCTCTCAGAAAAGCAATATCTTTCAAGGGACAGAAATTCTTGCCTGAACCACTGCTTATGACTCTGCTAAGGCTGGGCTGGATGAGGGATGGACACATCCTAAAACGGCTTCCTAAAAGACAGGTCTAGGTAGTCCATTTATAAAAGCCTTCCAGGCAAGAGTGAGAATAAGTAGGTGTTCTCTTGAAGGGGCATAAAATCTCTGTGGGGATTTGACCTGGTTCAGGCCCTGAAGTGCCAGAAAATGCTCACATTCACACACACACATAATTTACTCAGCCCCAGCAACCTGTGAGATCCAGCAGCTGTCAGAGCTTTGTGAAACAAAGACCCCACAACCCACACAGGAACGGAAGCATTGCTTCGACCCCACAACCCACACAGGAACGGAAGCATTGCTTCCTGTGAAACCCCTGGGGGTTGTGCATAGTCCTGGCCTTCAGTGACACTTTATTACTTTCTTAATTTATACAGCATACCAGTATTTTTTTAAAATAATATAATGAGCCTAATAGCTTCTTCCAGCAAGCAGAGATCAGAGAAGGACAAAGAGCAGGTTGGTCAGAGCACATATAGCAGCTGGCTGAACAAAGGCAAGTGATCTGAAAAAAAATCACTGAAGCTGGATCAGACTAGAGCAAGATAATAAGAAAAGGCCCAAAGAAAACCTTTGATGAAGAGATGAAGCTCTGAATAGGGCACTTACATGTTTCATTACTTGCCCTCTGGTAGAGGAATGGACTGGAAGATGAACTCCAAATACCACACCTATCGCATGTGTGGGTGAGGCTACCTCAAGTGTCCTCCAGGAAAATCTATTTTTCAGCCAAAGTCATTATCCATAGCACCTTTTCACCTCATTCTTTCAGTCTGCAAGGATTCATCCAGATACCAGCGTTTGCCAGATATTAGTGAGAATCAATGGAAGGCCTGAATTTGTGTAATAGAGGGCTTCAAGTCACTCAAGTATCTGCTCCTGAGCTTTTGGTAAGACAACCACTTTCACATACAGTTTTGAGAAAGAATGGTCAAAGTGGTTTACTAGAGCTACTTTTCATCTGGTGAGAGTACAGCACAAAGGAGCTGGCAGGAAAACTTTCTACAGGCTTGAGGTGATAAACCCTTACTGCCAAATGCAAGGGGTTACCTACTGATGTGATGAGGATTCTGTGGAAGAAGGTGCCCAGTTTGTCCATCAGTGTCTGAGATGTCAAATGCAACCTTGGCAGTAAGTAGCTCCTTGGATGAATCAGGGGGATATAAGCAAGTGGACCTCTGCCACTGGTGTCTGTGGGGCCATTTCTTGAAGTCTGCCTCTCACTCTCATTCTCCATAAACTGCTCTTGGCTGGAGAATGAGTGCAACATGAAGAACAAAGCAAACACAGAAATTAAGGCACACCTTCGGATTCGTGTCAATTTAACTTAACTACAACAATTTTCCAGTAAACTCATTGCTCATCAAAGGGAGGAACAAACAGTGAATATGGATGGCTTCAGACAGACACAGCATAAGCAAATTAAATGCAAATTTCTCCTGCACCCAGCTCATTCAGGACAGCCCTGTTCTGTCCATCAGTGTGCCCTGATATTCCTGCCCACTCTCACCATCTGCTGATGTAGCTAAGTCCTGAAAAGAAGAAGCTGCTATTGCCCATGAATTTTTAATGTAGCAAGGAAAAGGCTGCAGGAAGAATATTTGGTGGCATTTACTCCTTGTGATCAAAGACATTTCATGTCTCTTGTGTGATATTATTAGAACACAATATGAAGTGAAAGCAGCGTTCAGATTGAAGTCCCTATTCGAGAAACATTTTCTGCAGAGGAGAATGCAAGAACCAATGCCAGCAGGAAGCCCATATTCTGCCCATGTGTATCTGCATCACATGACAGAAAGAGCCAAGCAGGTACCTTTACTCTATTTCCCTCTATCACAAGCACGATGTTCAATGGGACACCTTCACTCACTTGTGAAAACTTTCCAACACCCAAAAGCACTTGTATGGTCAGCAGTAAGAGACCCCATTCTAAAGAGAAAACATGGCACAGAAGGAGCTGTGTTTTAGGTCTCTGCTGTCACTGGCATTTGTTAAATAAAGCATTGACTGTGTGCTCGTACACACCAAGCAGCCACCCAAGAGGACACAATGCCATAGAGAGAGTTGATATGTCTTGTCTCTGTACCATCATGAGCTGAGCCAATCCTTCAGAGCCAAGAGGCACATAGAGACCATACAGAAAAATCTGTTATGCACTCAGTGAGCAGAAAGGGAATTTTTAGCTATTGAGAAAGGAGTACAGGGTTTCAGACAGAATTGGTTCTCGAGAATTATGAATTGATTCCAGACCTTTGCCTTCCTCTACTAAAGGACATATGAGAACACATATTATAGTAAGTTTTTGAAAAGTTTCTTCCTCTGACCTCAGACAAACATGGATGCATGAGAATATTCCCCTGGGAAATGTCTGCGCTAGCTGAATATGCTGTAATTACAAATTGCCAGTCTTACTGCCATTGTTCAATTGACAATAAAACTCAGGCACTGAGAGGCCACACTGATCAAACTCCTAGCCACAAGCAATGTATCCCATACAGATCACATTCTGTTGTTTGAGACCTTCTGAAGCAAATCTGTCCACTGCTGGTAAGTGTTTGACAAGTGCTTCACGAGAAGCCGATGCCTTGTTCACAATAACCCCCTGATGGCACTGAGGATGCATTGTTCACACCAGCTGAAATTTTCAACCTTCTATTCCACGGCTTACAGACTGAGATATCTGTAAGCAACAGTCAAGGTTCAAAAAGCAGCAAGGATACCTGTCCAAAAATATTTGCCCACCGAATCCTGCTGCTGATACGAGGCTCTTGGCTGCTCACTGTAAACCATCACAGGAGTGCATCTGCGCTAATGCCACACAAGTAAAGACAGGCAAACCACAAGGGAAGCTGAAGGGAAATTGAAGTGTTTTGGTAAACATAATGTCTGTAAATGAATGCTGACAGCCATCATGCAGATCTTTACAGAAGTAACAGAAAACCTCTGGATGGCTCTTACTGCTTTTACATTCTTCTGAGCTGAATTACAAGAAAGCTGGAGAAGGACTTTAAGCGAGGGCACATAGTGATTGGGAAAGGGGGAATGGCTTTAAACTGAAGGAGAGTAGGATTGGATGAGATATTCGGAAAGAACTCTTTACTGTGAGGGTGGAGAGCCATTGGACAGGTAGCCCAGAGAAGCTCTGGATGCCCCATCCCTGGAAGCATTCAAGACTAAACTGTGTGGGGCTTTGAGCAACCTGTCCCAGTAGAAGGTATCCCTGCCCATGGCAGTGGGGTTGGAAGTAGATGACCTTTAAGGCCTCTTCAAACCCAAGCCTTTCTATGATTTGGTGACTCTGGTAAGGGCTCTGTACTGGACAGATCTTTGCATACCACTGTGCAAATCGAGCACAGTTGACTGAAGCAGAGAAAAGGCCATAATGCCCAAAAATATCCAAAGGAAACTGCAAGACATCAACACCACATAAAATGTGCCTGCAGTCCCTCCAAGCTCTGCAGTGAGAAAGCCCTGTGAAGCAGAAGTTCTATTCATACACAGGAAAACAGCAATGTGTCATTGTGTAAATCTTTGGACTGGAAGCTGGCTTGCTCTCACTACCACAGAGAATTGCACAAAGGATTTAAGTTTCACACAAGGTGAATCCTTCCCACTTTGCCTACACAGCACAGAGCTGTGGGGAATGTTCCAGGCACTGCAAGTCCTTAAGGGAAGAAACTGGTGATGGAGGGTCAGGGTGCAGTCCTTTGTGGAAAGAAGCCTGTGACATCATCATGCTCTGTGTGTGCATGAGTATGAGCAAGGGGAAACTGATATTCCAACTCAATGGGATGACTGAATAGGACAAATATTAAGTTTTAAGCTCTGTGGGGTTTTTTTTGTCAGGAAGCAAACCTTACACAAAGAAAATAAACCAAATCATCTTGGACAGAAAGCACAAAAATCCCCTATTTCACCTGGAAATCAAGCCAAGCCTTCCTTATAATTTCCTTTATGGTTCCTCAGCTTTTTAAAGATGTCCTCACTTTCAGGTGCCCCCCTTAAGACACGGTGTTTGAACACATTTGCTAGCTTAGAGTCAATGTCTTGATGACTGGGGAACATGCAATATACTTCTAGTTTGTCAGGTGCAATTCCTTGAATTCTCTACGGAAAGATTCAAGATGTCATCAGTGTCAGACCAATGACCCTTTAGCTCTGCAGTCAAGAGCTTTTAAAATGTGAAGGTGGTGTCCATTGTTTCTAGTTCCTCTAGTATCTTTCCATAAAGCTGACAAGGGTTTGGATAGCTGCAAGAAAGATGGATGGGGTTGAGACATAGAGAAACATTTTGTGATTAGAATGTGATTATCGAGCTAATGAAGCTCTCATGGCAAATCCTAAAAGGATGAACAAGCTGCTCAACTTTGCCTTATTCCCTGCATCCAGCAGCTCAAGTCAACTTTTCCCATTATCTTAAAGCTCTAGTTTTCCCCAGTGTCCTGGTTTTGGATGGAATATTTTTTTCTCTGTAGTGGGAACAATTCTGTGTTTTGGGTTCAGTATGAGAATAATGTTGATAACACATTGATATTTTGGTTGTCGATAATTAATGCTTCCCATAAGTCAAAGACCTCGCCATTTGCCATGCTCTGGCAGTGAGAAGCACAAGAAACTGTAAGAAGCATGGCCAAAACAGGTGACTCCTACTGGCCAAAGAGATGTTTCGTATCATAGAACATCATGCTCACTTTATACGACTCAGGGAGTCACCCAGAAGAGGGGCTGATTGCAGTTTGGGGATGGATTTAGCATCAGTCAGTGAGTGCTGAGCAATGTGGATTGCTTGTTCTTCTTGGGTTTTTATCTCTCTTTTTATTACTATTTTTATTGTATTTTATTTTGTTTCAGTTGTACTGTTCTCATCTCAACCCACGAGTTTTACTTTTTTTTCCCTGATTCTCCCCGCCACATCCACTGGGGTGAGGAGGAGGTGGGCGAGGAGCAGGTGGTGTTTGGTTGCTGCCTGGGGTTAAGCCACAACAACTGATTATTTCACCAGGCTGGAAGAGATTGCCAAATTCTAACGTCCCTCTGAAAGATACAAAGCTGTTTTGATGACTCATCTGGCAAATACAGCAACTACTGCCAATTAATACTAAGTCAGAATATAAAACTTTGGAAAATTAAGGCAAAGGGAAACAGAGTTTAAGATTAGGAAGTGTTTCAAAAAAACCCGCAAAGCATTCAGTATGATTTGTAGATTCTACTTTTGTCTTAGACCAGCCAGAGAGATGATTAATGCTTTCTCATTATTTCTTAACAACATTTGGAATATAAGCAATAAGAAGTAAAGAAGAAAAACCAATGTAGAAGCGTTTCTTCTTATTCCCTCATCCTCAAAAGAAAATACAGAAAGCCCACAGTAAGATTTATATTCATAAAGAAAAAACCTGGAAAATTCCAATCAGTAATAATTTAGGATTCTAACTTGCTATATATGTTCTTTTAAAAAGAATATTCTTTCTTGCTCTGTTCATACCGGGACTTAAGAAGCGCAAAGAACATGTATTTAACTAGCTAATATGTATTAACAGCTAAGCACAAATAAGGCAGCATGCTTCCATGATGTATTAAAAATCAGTTAGTTAAATCTCAAGCTCCTTCTTGCCATTATGTTTAACATATGTTAAAATCCCACTGCCTTGTTTTCATTAGGCTGGTAATACACGCCCCCAAAGACAGATTCACCTTAAAGCTCCCATGAGAACGACCTAAAGGTTTAGCTATGTTGGCAAAGCCATTCTAAGTTGACATTCTGCTGATGTGGCAGTAATGTGCTTCCTATCTCTTCATTCCTCCAGTAAACACTCTTTGCAAAAGGATTACAAGGCCAGGGAGCTGCATCTGCACTTTGGCTCTTGTAGTGTCACATTCAGCATCGCGTTTCCCCGTGCCTGTGACCAGAGAAACAAAGGTTTGTAGCACAGCACAAGGATGTGCAGGCTGGCCACCAGGTTGGCAGAATGTCAACTGCTGCATGACAATTCTCACAGGCAAACTGAGGCTCATCTTGAAATTTTCTTGCTTTGGTTCATAACTTCTGACCGTAGGGTAGGAAAGAAAATGCTACCTGTCTTGGTACCTGTGCAAATCTATCCTGATTTTTCTTTCCTAGACGACAGCATTTTGTAGGAATTTCCCCAAGCCTACAAGCTACTTTTACATTACTTCAATTTAGGTTTTCAATATGACTTCCAAAAGAAAATTCCCTGCCTCTGACGTACATGTTAACTATACCAACTTGCCCTATGGGCTAGTGCCCATATATTCATCACTTCTTTCGTGCTTTTTCTCCACTCAAGTTGCCAAAGAAGAAACCATTTTTTCTTCTGCTGTTTTACTTGCTTGGATGGGACAGTCACCCAGATGTCACCAGGGTAGAGACCTAGTTGGTGAGGCACAGAGGTGCCTAATCAGGCACCAAAAAAACATCACAGAGTCTAAAAGAGGCTCTTAAGGTCCTGGTGACACGTTCAGTGTGTGTGTTTCCTCTGCTTTACAGCTGACTCACATAGAGAACCATCAGGCTCTCTCCAGAACAGGAAAAATAACTGCATATTATCTGTTTAAAAGCCTCATAATCCTCAGGCAACAACTGAGTAGTAACTGCAGTGACAGGCAAAATCTTTCTGCTTCATATTAATAAACCCCAATACAATACTATGGCTTGCTGCATCAAAGGCTTTTACATAAATGGCCTTTTTTGTTGTTGTTTTTTAATTAACACACACACAAAAAGAATATCTGTGTGGAAGGACTTAGATGTTTAAAGCTTTGCTTAGGTTTCCATTTGCTGCATATGTTGCTTTTGAGGAACTAGACTACATCACTGGAAATAAACAGAAAGCAGACAAAGAGTACAAATGGGGAAAAAGCAAATAATCTCTCTGTTTTGGTGGTCTGACATGTTGTTTGCCAGACCAGGGGGGAAAGTCTCTTCCCCAAAGGAATACCAGTGTTACTTTTTTCTGGTGACCAACGACCCAGTATCAGTTGGGAAGAGTCACTGCTTGCCCTAGATGTGTTTGCTGACATAGGGGCACACAAAACCGTGACAGTGAGGGAAGTGACATCTTCTGCTAGTGCTTTTTCTTTAGATTGGAATAATGCAACTGTGAAGCATTCTGCACATCTTCATCTTATTCTCATGAATTGCACAGACAGAAAGAGCCTCCTCCAAAGTGCGGCACCCCTGGAGCTGAGTTACCCGCTCATGATGTCCCTACTTAGGTGGCAATTTCTTATCCCTTGGGAATGGCTGTGAAATATGAACAGCTTTAGACCATTTCCACAGATGTCCTGGTTCCTATTTGGGTTGTAGCTCAGGCCAATCCCTATCAGGCAGTCACTGCACGGTTCCTCTCCCTCAGTGAAATCGCGGCACCGATAGTTCCGCCAGGAGGACAGAACACACCAGATAAGCTTGGTGTGTGTGTTTGCCTGGCCCTAAATCCTCCCTCATGCCTTAAACTCCAGCCAGTGCTGCCTCACCAGGTGCTGTGCCTTTGCTGAGTTACCTTTGGGAAACCACTCAGATTTTTGCCGGGCACTTTTGCAGGGATAAACACATTCCACCGGCGTAGCCATGGGGTTCCACTGACATGACACTGGCCTTGGATGAAGCAAGGGATGCCTTGGGGGGTTGTAGCACAGCCAGGAAGAATGGCTGAAAAGACAAGAGCGCTGAGGCCTTTAAACTACAGCTCTCAGGAGGGCTGGGGATACTGCTGCGTAAACAAAGTTTTTCTTCAACTGGTTGAATTAAACAGTTCAGCTGAGTTGGTTTGAGCTGACTGGAAACACAGTACTTCCCAGAAAAAGAATAAAATGTGCTGCAAACAAATAACAGGAACAGCAATAATAAAAGAGGTGAAAATCACACCTTTCCCGAATTTTTAGAAAGCACATTTTCCACTTTAAATCGTTGTAGACAGCAAATTTCAGAGCTTCTCACCCTTGCTAGCTCTTCTCACTGTTTTCTCTGCAATATCCAACAATTGAAGCTTTCCATCTCTCTTCTCTTCATTACCATCCTGATATTAATATGCTGTACAAATGCAGGCAGATTTGAACTTCCATCAGACAACTGTAGCAGCTGCTGAGGAGGGAGAGGATTTTCTGGTTTTCCTATCTTTTACAACAATTAAAAAGAAGTATCTGACTGTTTCTGTGAAAACTGTGGACTGGACAACATCTTGTAAAAAAAATTACTGGCTGAAAACTGGCAGTTGCTCCATCAGTACGACAGAATAATTAAAACCAGTATGACAATAATTAGCACTTCTATGGTTCTTTTCATCCATGGATATCAAAGAACTTCACAGAAACAAGTGCAGCTACCTCAATTTTTAAAGCTGAGCTCAGAAAAAAAAAACAAACCAGAACTTCTTCCTTGTGGAAAATTCCGACAACTTCATCACAGGTATTAATCCTAAATTAGAGATAAGAGTTGAAACATTTAAAAAAAAAAAAAAGTCCAAAATCGAGAGTGCTTAAATAACACGCCAAGGTTGATTAGGATATGTTGCTGTTTTTGATGGAGCCAAACGTTTTGCCACTCTCAATTTAGTTCATTTTGGTTTGAGTCTCTCAACAATACATCTGCCTGTGGGAAGGAAATGCCTCCTGGGAGCTGTAGTTCATGTTTCCCTGCTGAACTTGATAACTCTATTAGTTAGGCACTGCCTGTCCCCATGCTTCCCTAAGGCTGGGCCTTGCCTGTCTTGATGTTCTGCAGAAAAACATTATCAAAACACCCCTCACTGCCTCTAGAATTGTTGGGGAAGAGGAGGGCAAGCCATGATTGCTACTTACAGGTGTCTCACCTCAAACCAAAGCTGCTAATATAACTTGCCAGAAGTTGCTTATTGATAAGGCGCCTGGCTACCATGTCAAGTACCACAAAAAGCTTCCTTCACAATGAGGCTGGAAATGTTCATGGCACCAGAAGGAGCTCGAACAGGCTGGTGCATTCCTAGGAAAGCCTGTTTATATTTCCTGCATTTCCTTACCTGGCTTGAGCATTTCATTGCTTCACTCGTGCTCCCCTTACACACACACAGGGAGAATTTATCTTGCTGCTCCCAACTACAGGGCTGCTGAAGGGGAGACTTTGATGACTGATCAAACAAGACTGAGCTGATTAAACTTATGTTGTTTTTTCTGACTGTTCCTTTAATAATTTCAGAGCAGCAAACCACAGGCAGACTGCAGGTTCATGAGGGAGAAATCAACAGGAAGCAGTTAATATTTCTACCAATTTAGCTAATGTTACTAAAACCAAAGTAGATGTTTACAGGCATAGAGCATGTGACAACCGAACAGTGTCATGTTCAGTTGATTATTTATGATTACACACACAAACAACCCAGTTAACTCTTTAAACCTGACCTAGTAAATCAGGATGGCCCTATGTAAATGAACACCCAACTGAGGAAAATCAGGTCCAAAGTCTGCTCCTACAATAATATCTTTTACCTGGATTTTAGTGTACTGTACGGACTTTTTTTTTTTTTTCTTTTTTCCCCACAGATACTTCTGATACCATGTCTGACTGTAAAACCTGACAGACATTATATGGTGCCCCATTCCCAGATGCTTATTATATCAGCTGCTCACATGCGTGTCAGGTCTACAGCAATACTTATTAACTCCACACCTGAGTTACACCCATGGCACAGCTCAACCTCACTTGATGAAACCATCCAAAACAAATTCCAGTAAAGCACACAATAAATAAATAAATAAATAAATAAATAAATAAATAAATAAATAAATAAATAAATGTTTCTGGGTAAAAGCCTGGCTCGTAAAAAGCCCCACAGACCTCTGTTTCTCAACTATTTCTGTATTTGCATAACTGAAGGAAGAAACAGGAATTTCCCCAGCTCTACCTGCAAGCAACATACTCCATCATCTGCAATTTGAGGTAGTTTGACAATCTCCCTAATTTCTAGGTATAACAAGTGCACCACGCATGCCTCTGACCTTTAATTCTCAGTTAGGAAACAGGGAGCAGACACTGATGCTTAGAACCATCTTTTATGGGAAATGTATTAATAATATAGGTTCCTCTGTCAAAACATAAATAATGTACTGGGACAGTGTCACCTTGTGGTTGCTTGCTGGCATAGCGGCCGGCTGAGAGGGGATCCTCCCTGTACCTCGCCCCCAAAAACCTTCACTCAGGAACGTCAACCTTGGGAATTTTTTTGCGGGATTAAACAGGAGCTCCATGATGGGCTCCGTCTGCATTGTCCATGCAAGCCTTAGTGGCTCTGGCACTAAAGTGTCCTAAAATCCTCACAGAGGCACAAAGGCATTAAATACCTGGGACAACTCCACAGCTTGTACTGGCTCCATAAGTCTGGGAAATATGTGAAGAAGGAAGCTGCCTAGTTCCTAAACAGGAGCAGTGACATTGGGCAATAAAAGCCCACTTCTCCCTCTTTCAATCTCCTGCCTTGCAAGGTAAGTTCCAAGGGCTGGCACTGGATTTTGAAAACTGCTGTGTATGAAGAGGAAAACATACAGCCCTAATTCAAAGTTAGTACTAAAGCAAGAAAATTCAGACACCAAACTGTGTTCTTAATGGAGAACTAATGGATGTTAATTAACCATCAATTGACGAATAGCATATTTACTGTAGTTTAACAGCTCTGCAAATAAGCACAAATTCATTTACACATGTTTAAACCTTAATAAATGCATTTGCAGTCATTGGCCACTTAAGTTGATTTTCAAACTGTCCCCTATAGTAAATCTAAAAGGATACATTCGGTCACAAAAGTTATTGCACATTAATTAAACATCAGCTCATTGCAGAAAACTAAATAAGTTGATGGTAAATGACCTCTTTCATCAATGCTGGTTTATTACACAGCTAGTAGAAGCCATACACAAAAATGAAGGGAAAAAAAAACCCCAAAAAACCATGAGATGCAGCTTTGTCTCTGCACCCTCAGCCACACCTTTGCAAAGCTCTCCCTGCAAAGGGAGGGTTCCCAACTCTCTGTGCAGGAGTGAGGAGGGCCAGGGTGGTCTGCAGTAACATTACTGCAGGCAGTGCTCCGAGCAGCAGATTTACAAGCGTGATTTCACTGCAGGTAAACATGCAACAGGATTTTACAAAGTCCTTCTGAGCAGAAGGCATGGGACAGAAGGAGGAAAGGTGGTGTGACAAATACTTGCATTTTATGAACTTATTTAATTCAATCCTTTTATCTGAGCCTTTCATTTGATTCCTTTTCCTATCTTTCTCAGTTTAGACAATACCACCTTCTCTTCTGCTAGTACATTTTCTGTCCATTCAAAATGGTGCAAGAAACTTCTCTGCAGCTTTCACCATGATCTGCATTTCTCCTCTCCTCCTATTCCTTGGTCCATCCCTTAAGGTGGCCTCTTAACTGGAGCCACATATTTTGCCCTGAAGGTACTGTATTTGCTTCCCAAAGGTCTGTGGTGAGGGTTAAGCTGTTAGTGTATGTCAAATGTTTGAAGATCCCATCACAGAAAATGCTGGACCTAAAGAAAAGATAAACACTACCTCCCTTTTGTATAATTCTTACAGGAATACACAGCATTAAACCAAGTCCAGTGGTATTTATCCCAAGTTGCTTCATTCTTCAATGCTGTTGCAGAAGCCTCCAGTGGAGGGAGCTTAAAATAACTTGAAAAAGCTTTACTTTCAAGAGACTGACTTAATTAAGTCATTGTTTCATATTTTATACAAAACAGAGAAAAAAATCAGAAAACGAAAAAAGGAAATAATCACCATTCATCAAATGGGAAAAGTCAAGATCAAATGGTGAAGAAGTGTTTTCAGACTTTGAGAGAATACAAATAGTGTGAAATAGAAAGCACAAATTAAATTAAGAATCATAAAATTTTCTCTGTTTGCATAGCTCAGGCAACACTGTCTGGATCCAATTTATTATCAGGCTCAACAACAAATAAGCTCACATGATTCCCAGGCTGAAATAACCTTTACTCATTTCACAATAAAACTACCATAGGGGTCTGGTAAGCAAGGATGAATTATAGCTGCCTGTCAGAAATAATGATGATAATCTTTCCCACTCCCATGACATCTGAGGATTATAACCACCTTTGCAGAATACAGCAACCTCAAATACACAATGCAACATAAGAAATGTGTGTCCTCAACTCGTTCAGAGATGGAGAAACTGAGGCACAGGCAGAGGAAAAGAATCACTCCACAATCACATTGTTTCTCTGATCCCTGTTCCCACCTTGGCCTCAGTCCCACGAGACTGGAAACAACTCCAGTGATTTCAGTGGATTTCTTTCATTTATGCACTGCTGTCACCATCTCAACAGACGGATTGCAGCAGCACTCAGGCTCTGTGATTATGGACCAGTGTCCTTTTGTGCTACACAAAACAAATAAAAAGATCTGAACAAAATGGGTCTTCCCTGTCCCAGTGTTTGCAATGGAGATGCAACTGCATCCTTTTGGATGGTAATTGTGCCTGGAAAGGATGGATCTGGCAATCCTTGCAGATTTGAGGATTGATCAGCCATTGGTGTCTGGGGTGAGTCTTCTCTAATGTTGAGGGTCTATGTTGCATTCCAGTGAGTGAATCTGAGGAAGAACACTCTGGCTGTGACCTCCTCCAATGTGCAATTTCCCCTTTGGCACAAGGGGGCCAGACCCATAGCTGTGAGAGCTGAAGCAAAAGCCTAGTTTTAAGCCCCTGTAGGCATGTGCATGGAGGGCTTTGCATCTGGTAGAGCCTTAGCACAACAAAATCCTGACTAGTCCACACCAAGCATCCACAGGCTTGGCTGCAGACCCTTCTCTTGGATAACCAGCATCCCCAACCCAGACCTTCCCTAACTGTGTCCCTATCTCACATCCAGATTTCCTGCTGAGGCTATAGCATTAATAACAAGAAGGAAGCTGAACAACAACAGCGTTTCCAGGAAATTGATACCTCTGCATCTGGTGCTCTTTGAAGGCACCAGGCTGCTCTGCATTCATGAGCCACAACTCACATGATATCTGTCAGCCAAAGACATCCAAGTCAGTTGCACCAAGCTGCCTTTTTCTTCTCAGCTACAGACAACTGTGAAGTCCCCCTCTTTCCCCAGATGTTCTCGCACGCTTCATTGCAAAAAAATAAGTGTCTGTCAAAACTGCCTGTGCCTCCTCCCAGGGAAACGGTAGCCAGAGGCAAGGTGTGTGGGTGGGGTGTCCTTTTTAGGATCTGCAGCCTCATTAAAGTAATTGGCATCTGGACGTGATTTGGGAAGCTCAGTGCCAAAGGAGCTTATGGGGTAACTAATGCTGTGGAATCAGAGCCAGAAACTTCACAGAATGTGGTCTCTGGCAACATCTATGCAATGTAATGACATTATGGCTTTGCCATACATTACATGCAAATTAGAAGAGGTTGGCAGCCATGCAACTGGCATAGCAGAGCAGCAATCATCCTTACAGGATGTAGAAGCAAGGCTATTCATCCTCAACCTGCACACGGGGGTGGGAAAGGGAAGGACAATCTCCCACAGTACAACTGCTCGCCTCCTTCCCGCTCTGAGCAACCTAATGTGGTGGAAGATGCTTCCCAGTGGCCAGCTCCTGGTGTTCCTACCTTATTTTCCAACTTTGCCAGAAGGTGTGATTTTTTTTCTTCCTACATCTATCCAAAATTCCCTTCAAATGTCTGCTGTTCTCTGTCTCTGCTTCTCTCCAAGCATCCTCTCCTTAGTACCAAATAGCTGTGGGATATGCACAGCAAAATGTCTGTGTGCAGGTGCTGAGCAGTGATGGATGCAGACAGCTGGCTGGCCAGCCGGGACTTCACCTGCTTTGCTGTTGATGAGCTACTCTTTCTCTACGTTAATTGCTTTTAATGTTTCCCCCCATTTAGGCAGCCATCTCCTCCTCTTTAACCTTTTGTATTTTCTCTGAACTGTTTGGTCTACAAAATCTACAGCAAAACTCCCCAAAATCACACAGTATGTCTGATGACAGGGGACAGATGTCAGCCTCCTGGTCCCCTATTTTCAAAGTGATGACTACTAATAATTTGGAGAGATGTTAATGAAGGGAGCACTAGTTCCCACTATAATTTATTGTTCTTCTATTCTTCTATTGTTCTTCTAATATCCTTGTGACTTGCAGAGACTCACAATTTCCATGATGCAGAGAGGCAAACCAAGGCAAAAATACACAGAAACCGAGTCAAGTCAGAGCTCTTGCTACAAGATCACAACCAGCTCACCCAAAGCCAAATGGCACTTGATGCCAGCAATAAACTAAGAGTAGTCTTGCTCATGTCATGTATTCCCACTATTGTTAGATCAGGCCTCCAACCTTACCAGAGTGTCTCTTTCAAACAAGCTAAGTAGGTTCCACTGATAAACGGCTTTAATGTGGATACTGTAGGCTTGATAATTCCAAATGTCCAGCCTGCTACCCAGGAAATTTCCCCCAATACACCATTCCTCACACTGCAGGGCTTCACAAGGCAGCAGCCCCAAATGGTTCCACAGGCTGATCACAGACAGGCACTGTCACATACTGGGACTCCAGTTCATGTTTGCAGGACAACCCAACCACCTTTCAAGGTCCTTACTCTTTGCAAGACATCACCAAGAGTCCTCAAGGCAGACAGAAGGCAGTAGTAAGCAGTCTGAAAAGTATCCTATTTTAAATATTCAACTTCAACAATACCCTGGGTGCTGGATTAATGCACCTAATCTTTTGAACCTCATACAACATCTCAGCAATAGGGGGGGGAGTTTTGGTTTGGTTGTTTTTTTGTTTTTTGGGGGTTTTTTTTGTTTTTTTTTTTTTTTGTTTTTGTTTTTTGTTTTGGTGTGGTTTTTTTTTGGTTTTTTTTTTTTTTTTTTTTTTTTTTTTTTTTTTTTTTTTTTTCTTTCCCACTGCCTTCAGTGTTGCTGACTACACTAGAAAGCAATATTTTACTCTAAACCAGCTTTGGTCTGTAAAGTGTCTCTGGATCAAGTCCAGCTCTTTGCTACTGCAAACAATTTTATTACAGGCATTTTCAAAACCTGTGATGGGTAGCAAACTGTAGGACTTAGAGAATCTGGAGGAAAAAAATTCCGCTCCTTCCTCGTGTCTGTAGGCACACATTTGCCTTCTGATGGAAAAGCTAATAGAGTAGGGAGTTTGGGATGCTATTGCTCAGAAACAGCTTGTGTACAACACCAAGGATATCATTCTGTGTCCTGCTCTTCTCAACCTGTTTCCAATCTGAGGGATGGCTTACTACAGTACCAGTGACAAGGATAGGGAAGCAAAGTTCCTCAGATAACCTCCTCCACTTCCAACAGTGTTTGTACCTAGACATCGGTGGAAGCAAAATGGTCCCTAAAAGGGAGCAGCAATCAAAGTAAGCTGAAGTGATGAGTTATATTGCACTACTGACATTGATAAAAGCAGAGGGGATGAAAGCCCTTCATTAATTAAAAGCAGTGTCTGTTTCCCAGGTGAGATATAAGATGTCTGTGCTGCAAAAGTCTATATAAAGAAGGAAGAAGCACCTGAGTCTGTACCTTGCAACATTCATAGGGCTAAAGAAGGGAACATCAAGCAGACAAGGCAGACAAGGGCTGAAGGAGTTAAAATCCATTTAAAAATGTCTGAGTAGCATGTAAAGACCAGGTAATATTACAAGGATAAATACTTGTCAAGTGAAAATTCTGAGTCAGTTTATAAAGTTTTGTGCAAGAGTGACACCCATGCTGGAGTCAGGAAGGTCTTCATCCCACCTGGGGTGGGTATACACCTCATATTAAATGTGGGTATGGAAAGGGCGACACTTTGACCATTCCAGGCAGTAGGTTGCTAAACAGGGCCATGGCAGATGTGATGTTCTGGAGTCATGCAAAATTCAGTGACTATTCTATTGATACATGACAGATGTTACAGAAGCACAGAACATTCAAAGACCAGTGCATTAACTTTATAAATATTACATTCATCCTTATGGCTTTTTTAACAATTATATCCTTGGTTCTATAGGTAAATCAAAGTAAGTTTTCTGCACATCATGAGACTCTGCAGGGAGCTTCACTTTCCCACAGAAAAAAACTCCAAACCGAATGAAAAGTAAAAAAGTCATTTAACTTTTGACCAATATCAAACAAAACAACAATGCCAAAGTTATGAAACAATACAAGCTCTAGGCAGGACTCAAACATCTCTGACTTGAACAAACTCCTGGAGTCTCTTTGGGAACACAAGGTCTACCTGTACTATGGAAACCTGTTTTCCTCAGGATCCAGGTGCATGCCCAAGTAGTGACAAAATGCCCACAACACTATATTGCATTCCTCTGTGTGATTTCTTTTCTTAGTTCATTTTTTTTTTTCATGGAAAGGACAGCAGCTAGCAAGTGGATGAGATCCATGCTGTACATATGTCAAGCAGAGGGCCATAGAATACATTTGCCCTTGAATTGTAAATTGTACTCTGACAATCACCTGCAGAGCTTTACAGATCAATATTATTTTAAATTAGGGAGCTGATAATGACAGAGAAGGTAGTATGGAACTGCTGCACAGCATTGGTTTTGGAACAATTTGGTGGCAGTCAAGGTCTTGGCAAGAGCTGAAGAGCCATTCCCATCATCTAGGCCATTACTGTCTCCCCTCCAACTGCTTGGCCATGGCTGAATCCATGGATTCTAGCAGGGAGGGGGAAGTGGCATAAAAAATACTCTGCTAGACTCAACCCTGCTCACAGCCTCCCCACGTGCCACACATTGTGTGGCACCTGAGCATTATTTAAAAGTGTTATCATTTCCACAGGTTGCTGTTTTCCAGCTGACCTCACTCTGACTTCTACTGCTGCACCAGATACACATGCAAACAAAAAAGCTTTGTCAGCCATGTAGAATCTACCTTCCTTATTGCCCATTTCACATTATTAACAGCATACCCATATAAGCTAAGGAGATGTAATTGCAGTCAAGTTCCTCCTCTGATCCAAAGATTCTCCTGAAGTTCATTAACATTTGTACTGTAACTACAGTTGAGCTTGCCATATTTCCAGTCAAGATTTCAAACCAAATGAGGTTACCAAATAATCTCTTAATAGAGAATGCAGGGTAATTTATATATTGAAATTAAAGATTAAAGCTTAATCTTAATTAAATCTCACAAAACTTCAGTAAAGCTGCCCAAATTATAAAATATAAAAAGATGTATTGATTATTTGAGAAATGGAAATCACATTTAATAAATACAGGAACGAGCCATTAAGGGAATGGAGAGACCAGAAAAAGCACTAACTGGTGATTAAAAGAAGATAAATATTTATTAAATGTTGCTGTGATTTATTAAGCTGTGTTGGGCTAAACAAATGTAATTTGATATCTGCATCATATCTCATTCTGATACAGTCTTCATTAAATCTGAAGTCTTGGCTTTAAATGGATATCATATGTTCCCTTCAGTTCTTAATCTCTTTGAAATATCAATTTGATGCTCTGGGAGACGTTGAAAGTCACAGGGACTGAAGTCTCCTGCGTATCAATGAGGTTGTTTTGCGCTACAGGTGAGAAGCCACTTCCCATTCCACGGCGCCTCCTTATCCAGGACCTGTTGCGACTTTGCGCTGTCCCTCAGTGACAGGGCAACGTTCGGATTGAAAAGCCATTCTGTCAGAAGGCCAGACAGGGAGAGCACAACTTCAAATTTCAATCAGTCCTCCAGCAACCAGTGTGGAGGTGTGAGACAGCACCCCAGTCACTGGTTTTAAAGCAGGAGAGCTGCCTGCCATGCTGATGCAGCTGCTGCCCGGCAAACACCGGCGCAAGCTGAGCACGAGAAAACATCGAACCCCCTGTCATACAGTAATTAGTCGAGCAACAAATAGCTCTGTTGATGCAGCTTTCCAGTGGAAACGTTAATCGTGCAGGAGCTGAAAAATTCATTCTGCCAAGGTTCAGAGAGCAAACTTATCTTGGGCCCCTCGCAGAGGGAGGCAAGGGTCTGGTAGAGCATGGCATTGCACGCACATGAGGTGTTTGAATAAGGACGTTCCTTGGGGTTAGGCAGCAAGTTGTCTCTGTCTGAAATTCATTCTCATGCTCTCTTTTCAGCCTCTATTTAGAAGAAGAGCTCCTTGTTGAAAATTACTGGCATAAATGAATTGCTGCTGATAATTAAATTTGCATAGACTTAAAATTGTGTTACAGTGCTTCTTCCCAGTGCTACAACACTGAGTTATAGACTGCTAGTGAGACTTATTGCCTTTCCACTGTGGACCTCAAAAAAGGTTGGGTGAAAAGTAGCAATTGACTTCCACGGGTTTGCTTGAATCTGAATGTTTTAAGAACTCTAATTTCCTTTCCAATGTCCTTGCCCCCTCGCCAAAGGAAACAAACAAAGCCCAAAACAAATAGGAAAAAAAGAAGAGAGGAAGAAAGGATGTGAAGTCTCCACAAACAAACAAACAAAAAAGGTAATTACATACTATTCCTTTTGCTTTTTTTGTGGACTGAGAAACACAATCAGACTGAACTGGGCTCTGCAACCACTCACACTGAATTTAGAGTTCTACCTCTCTCATCACTAATATCTTCTTTTCTACAGTAACATGAGTGCAGGAAGTGTAGCAGTAGGACAGACAGGAATAGAGGGGGGCAAAGCCAATTCAGAGCTGAGAGAACCTGACATTTTAAAGATAAAACCCAATAATTTCTTTTGGAAGTGGTTCTCACTCTTTACTGATACAGGCACCCAGCTAAAAGGCAGTGTCTAGCCTCAAGGGCCAAGGGGATACATTAAGCCACATTAAACAGCTGTTTTTATTAAAGAACAGCTATGAGAGATGCCTTTGCATGATGTGCAGCTTTCCTGTAGGAATTTCATGATAACAGAATTCTGGCACTTCCTTGTGCAAGCATGACTTGATCTAGCACAAAGTAATTATTTTCAATGTGTTTAGCCAGGAAAAAAAAAAAATAAGGCATGACTTCAAAATCCTCGCTACCAACACAGCCAAGCAGATTCCTCTTCTGGAACTCACTTTTGGGTTGAAAATATGATCAAAAAGTCCAGGGCCCTGAAGCAATTGTCTCAGAAAGTTTTAAGCTACTGAAGATAGCGGGTTTAGGACCATAACCACAATAAACACAGCAAATGAATAAGAGTCTTCTGGCAAGAATAAGCCAGAATTGCAGAGGCGGATGTTGCCAGTGAAAAGAACAGGAAGGTAACCAAGTGAAGAAACAGCATGAGGGGGATTATCCTTATTTGGAAGCAATCCATTCCAGCAATAAATTAAGCCAGGGATCTCTGCATCGGAAAACAGCAGGGCAACCTATTAAACTAAAGGACAATCTGCTTCTTCTGTCACCTTTGAGCCCTAACTGAATGGTGAGAGAGACAAACGCAGCAGAGATCAAAATGTATGTTATTTCAACAGCAGTAATGGTCGACTGCGTGTTACAGAGAGGCTAAAATTCTCTTCATACACATTCCTAACACAAATGTCTGATCTTCAACGACAATATTGCTGGACTGCAGTGGTCATAAAGATGAAATCACAGAGGAGGGCTTGGATGGAAGAAAAATGATAATTTGTGTTTTATGGCAAAAACATAGCTGGTTTCACCCCAGCTGCTGAGATGGGATGGGCTCAGGTGAAATACTCAGTGCAGACAGGTGAAGCTTTTTTCACAGTGGTATTAGAAGACATAAAAGTGGTAAAAGAAAAAAAAGAAATGCTACACAATTTTAGCTCAAAGAGGTCTCTGCATCTGCCAGCTGTAGTACACGACATTGTGTACATGCTGGTGTGTTCCAGGGCCACATTTACTGCAGGGAAGCAGCATCCACAATTAAGGGATTTCTGAGGGATAAACACAGGTTCTGTTTCACCAGGGTTTAAATTAAAGAGAAGAAGATACCTAAAATGTACAGAAATGCACTGTGCAGAACAGGCAGAATACAAGTGAAAGAAGAATACTAGCAAATTTTAAGCATATAGTGGTCACATGCATAATGTGATCAAAAGAGAGAGATTATTTAGAATTTCGGTGGTGTCCTTCCACACATTCGGGTAGCTTCTATCAACAGAACAACTTGCAATGCCTCTTACTCTCTTTCTGTCTTGCTGGTGAGTTTTTGTCTTTATCCCCACTAACAGATGCTTTTCTAGTCCAAAGGCCCCAAGAGCTGCCCTGATGGAACTCAGAGCTGTCATGTCAGTCCCTCTGGTTTCCCAGTCTCAGGCCTTCCCAAAGAAAGGAGAGGTACCCAATGATCCCAAACCCTGCACACTCCATTTGGTGATGAGAACAAACAACCTTTACCTGACAGATACTGAAGCATTTCCAGCTTCCTCAACTTCCCACTGTGATACTCACGCTAATGCAAGATTTTTTTTTTAAGATCAAATTAGGCTGACAAACACAAACAGACTGTGAAAAGGGCAGACTGTCAAAAAAGGTTCCTCTCTTTTAAGCAACGCTGATGAAACGAGTAAAGCAATTCCTTGTTGCAGAGTTAGCTCTAAAGTGAACTCTTGGTTACAAGGTACTCTGACATCTACTTTTCTCAGCTCACTTAAAGTCCAGCTGGTGCTAGCAAAGAATCCCAGAGATGTTGTTGCTGGTTGTTTCTTCTCCTTTTGGTAAGGGAACCCCAGGCCCAGTTTCTGCTTTGCTGTCCAGGGCAAAACACTTTGCTAGTCTGCATTCTGTTGCCCACAGAAACTATTTTGAAGGGGAGATGCCAGCATCAGGTGAAAAAGTCATACATGATCCCTGGCTATGTTATCAGTCCTCTCATGGAATATTTTCTATCAATGATAAAATGTTATTGCTGCTGTTTTCAAGCAGTTGGTCTTTATCTGTCTATCTATGACAGGCCTCGTTACTCAGACAGGTCTTGGGACAACTTCAAGGGGAGGTCTTCCCATCCAATGTCAAATATACCAGCTTTCTAGACTTTTTTTTTTCTTTCAGCCCCTTCTAAACTGATTTACAAAGCAGAGGCATGCAGCTCCCCTCCAACAAGTCTCAGGGGAAGAGCTGAAGGAATCTTGCATCATGCTGTGTTCCTGACCTTAGGCTACCACAGGGTTGTCATGTCTTCAATTCAAATTTTACAGAGCAAAGGCAAGTTCCAGATCCTTCCACACTGGTCTTGATAATTACACAGAAGAAGGAGACATTCAGTAGTTAAGGAGATGGGGCAAAACTGCAGAGCAAAATGGCTGAAGAAGCTGCCCTGAATTGAGACTTTTTACAGCCCAACCACACACACATTCTTTCCAATCAGCACAGCAGAATAACCTAAGGGGATAAGGGGATATGTTGGACTGGAGCTGAGCCTGGAGAAACAGAGGAAAGGATTTACTCCTTGCATTCATTTTGTTGGTTTTTTTTCTTTCCTTCCCACCTTCCCGCCCCCCCCCCGCTCCCCACAGTAATTAATCTATGCTAACTGGCAGTAAATTTTTAATAAAATTCTCAAGTGGAAACTGTTCTGCTCATGACAATGGAGGTAAGGGAAAACATTTTCCTTGAGTGCAGTAGAAGAGCCCAAGAAGAGATGGAGGCAATTGCCAATGATTGAAGGCTGCAATATTGTGGGAGCATGGTCTCCAGCAGCTCAGCTGCCTCATCTCTCAAGTTTAGTTCTAGCCAGAAGCTTTACTTCAAGTCCTGATTGCACACAAAGATTTAAAGAATAGTTATGATGTTGCTTTCAGTGTGCAGAAAGATAAGCTGCAGTTGGTTTTTATATTTCTCAGGGAAGCTTATCTCATTTCAATAGTTTGGAAGAAGGTGCATCTCATGAAATAAGGTGCACCTCATGAAACTCTTTAGGTAAGAATTATAGAGAAATATCCCTATTTTTTCACGTTTGATGCACATGGAGATGGTAGACCCCCTACCTTGGGTTTCTCCTAAGAATTGCTCTGTTTTGTTAGATTCTATTGTCATGCTATGACTCTGAAAGATCAAATGATGTGATCAGCTCAAGTCCTTGCAAATCACAATATCATGCTTTTTAATAGCACCAGATCTCTGATAAGGGACTAATCTATCTCTGACCCAGAGAAGTGACTGGCCTTTGGGAGAGAACTTCAGTGTGAAACAGATGAGTGGCAAAATGCAGTCAAGTGGGCACCAAGTGGGGTGTAACACAGATATTGGCTGCAAATGAGGTGCCCATTAAGATGTTTTTATTACATACACTGACATTACTAACCTACCAGCTGTGGGTCACAGAGATATCTGACCCTTTCAACTTCATTCTAGAAAAGCCCATTCTTCCACCCTGCTACACCTATCTAAACAGCAGCTACCTTAAATAAAACAGAGAATTGGCAGGTAATTAAATAGCATTTCTCGTCTCCCTTCTGAAAACTTCTAACATGTTGTCAGCATTGGAAGGTCTATAATATTTGTCTGAAATAACAGATGTTTGGCACCAGTGCTTGCAAAAATTTAAGTGTGCAAGAAGGGAACTCTACTAATCAGTTTAGGATGAAAACAAGAAAACCACTTGAGGAATCTGAGTGGTATTCTGAGAGAAATTTAGTATAATAAGCATTCTTTACTTCAGCATCCAATACACAATTCCTTCCACATCTGCCAGCATCACATCTTTAAGATTTTCAGTATGCCAACTCCTTCTCTAGGTAAGCTTAGGATATGTTATTAAATACATGTTACAAATGGAAAAACGGAGGCAGGGATAGATGGAACAAACCAGAGCTTTTAAGAGAGAAAGAAGAATCCACAGTAGAGGCACAACAGAGCCAAGTCTCTTGCATGTTACCTGCTGAACTCTACCAGAGCTAACTGGGTTCAAATGTCTCCACTGGACTGTAAGACTCTCTCAAAAGCAGGGACTCTTAGATTAGATTAGCAGTGCCTTGAGAGTTATGGTGACAAAGAGAGCTGTAGGGAAGAAATAAACACAACCTTACCCTAGAAACATCCCTCATAGCTGGAAAAGCAAAGAACAGCTGTACCATGTAAGGATCAGAAATATGCAGAGAAAGGGAAGCTGTTAAAAGTCAACACCTAACTGGGGAAGGGACAGAGCTGGGGAATATAGCAGCTAGGTTTGTCAGCAGAGACTGAGGTGCTGGATTTAACTAATACACTCCTAACAGCATGGGCTGTGGTTTCAAGGAAGGTGCCTCTCAGAGTCCTTGGGCAGCACCAGGTTGCTCAGCTATTGCTGGAAACAGGACATCTCTCCCCATATCCCACTGCCTGAAACAGGCAGCAGCAAATGCAATCCTCACTGAAGCCAACTGGGACCTACCAACAAAAACATTTTTCAGACACTTTTCAAAGACCCACATTATAAATAACACATTAATTGTCTTTAAGCATGTCAGTAATTATTTTTCTCTCATAAATCCATTAATCTCTCCTTTATGCCTATTGCCATAAATCTCTGGCACATGCTGTTGGCATTGCTGATGCATTTAAGTGTATGATTGCCCTAGATCATCTTGTCTTTCCCCCCTTTTTTTCATGTAAATACAGTCCATGAGATTTGGTTTGAGGTTTTGAGAACATTTAAAATTTGTATGTATGCTGGCTATTCTATTCTCCATGTCACCTCTCTTATAGACATATAGTTTTGTGTTCTCACTTTCATTCACAGACAGAGAAAACACTTTGCAGATACTTGATAGCAGCCTGTTAACACACTTTTGAGCCTTTGCTGTTCAAAACATACCAGATTTGGGACAGGAACTGTATTTCACCTCTAGGCGTTATCCTAACACTATAAATAAAATACAGAGCATTGTAAGGATTTCAATATCCTTACATTTCCCTCTAGACTCTTAAAACTATCATCCAAGTTTTTAATAATCTACTTACTTGAAGTTTTGTGTCTTGTCACTCTTCAAGTGATTCCTCTGGGAATACAACAGACTTGATCTATTCAAGTCACTCATAATGACTGAGCCACAATAAGCAACACTGGTTAGAAAAAGCCTCTGTTGGAAAAACTCTATAAAAATGCAAGTTTGTGGAAATAAAATAGCTCTGCAGGTACGCGTTAATCTCATCAAAGCTTTGCATGGCAGCATACTCATTTTGCTCAGATATTTTCCTAGAAATTAATTTCCTATCATCTGTTTGTTCTTGCCTTTCCAACCTTCCATCCCTGTTTATGACTAATTTTTATTTTTATACTTTAAAGAAAAAACAACAACAAAACCCCCAACAAAACAAAAAATACTCTAACCAGACGCAATATTCTGTTTCAGAACTATATCCAGAGTGCCTAAAATGGGAGCCAGTACTGCTTATTGCGCATTCAAGAAATTAGCTGCTACACACATTTGCTTGAGCCTGATAAACTGTTTCTCCAGCCCATATGCCGCTGCTATGTGTGTTCAATTTCAGTTTGGATAATTCACAGTAATCCTATTATAGAAAGGCACCAACCACAAAGTTCTGTTCCAGATGACATGTCAAAGTTCAGCAGCACTTGCAATCAGGGCTTCTAACTTTAGTCCAATTCTGAGTTAGTATTGATTTCTGTTCTTTCCTACACCATCAAAGGCATGGCTGTGTCTCCTTGCTGTGGTGTTTCAGAGGCTGACAAACTCAAATGTGCTTGTGTCTTTGAGACCTGAAATCTGTCTCACTAAAGGCTTTATCAGAACTGGTGTTTTGATAGGGCCCACTCAAACCTATGACTATTGCTTGTCTGTGAGCTTACAACACTTCTCCCCACATAGAGACAGAATTTATGATATCCCAGTGATTTTCTCCAATCCATTTTGCTTCAGAATTGCCATTTACACTGTTGAATATTTATCTCTTTTGCCACCAGTTCTGATTTGCTTATTTCTTTAAAGAATATTTGGCCCTGGGAGCATATCCTATCAGTCTCAATAGAAAGAAGAAAAAAAAAAAAAAAAAGGTTTTTTTCTGCTATGATTTAGTATGGGAATAACAAGAATGCTAAGGCTCATTGGTAGGTACACAAACAGGCTGAGCAAATACAATCATGTTGGCTAAGGAAGCATATTGTTATCCATATATTATATTTTCATGAGTATTACTAAGGCCCCCTGGCTCCTCATTCTAAAATTAACAGGAGGGCAGATAAAATCAGTGTGAACTAATGCAGAGGAAATAAACCCTCAGAATCCAGTTTTCTGAGCCTCCTTAGCTTGGCTGTCTGCTTCAGTTCTTTACTGTCTCTCATGTTTTGCAGCTTTCTCTCAACTTATTTCCAACAGCACATTTAAAAAGCAGTATGTAATTTGAGACAAGTGCAACACGTGGGGAAGTGTAGTGGTTTTATCCTACAAGCCCAGAGCAGATGTACCTACACTGATACCTCTGAAGGTTTTACTAGAACAGATCATTTCCATTCTTGCACAAAAGGGAGGCATTACAATAAAAACATCCTCCAGGTGACGTAGATGTGCTCTCATGGAAGCTTGTAAAACTCCAGCAGATTGTGTGTAGTTGAGGTGTTATTTGGACTTCCCCAGGTGGTATCAAGTCACTGATAAAAGCTACTCATAATTTAATTTTGCTGAGATTCTGCTCCTGCTTTGAGCATTACTCTTCGATTATTCTTGTCTTTCCATGCTGTTGTCCTGTTTAGGCCCCCATACATTATTCTTGGTGATAAAGATTTCATTTTTAGCTTTGCTACCACCACTGGATTTTATCACTTGGTGTGAAGCCTCCTCAGAATTTACTAGCTTTCCCATGGCTCTACATCAGATTTTTTTTTTTTTGCTTTTGCTTTTAACTGCTTGTAACTAGGAGTTTCCTAGAAAACAACTCTTCTGGCTTCCTGCAGAAATTCTTTGTTATTCATTAAGCAGCAGTTGCAACCAGCTAGAAAAAAAATAGCCCAAACCTATGAATTAGCTAGAGAGGATGTCTGCCAGGGGCAGTCCCTAACCTCCCACAATTTTTCATTGGTGTAACCAATAACCCTGAAGTTTATACCGAAGAAGGGAGTGGAGGGATCCAGATCCTTGGTGTGAAATCCACCTCTATAGACAATGAGGGGAGATGTGAGAGTGATTTCAGGAACATGTCAAGGCAGTTCCCTCTTGACAATGAGAAAGAAATTAGCTTTAGTGCCTTGGACACCGGCATAGTTAGAGACCTACAGTCTTTGCTTCAGCACTACAACAGTTCCAGTGAAAGTCAGCCATTAAAAGAAGACTCTGACCCAAGAAAATATTCATCCAGCTTTAACTTCACCACATCAGTATTTTGTAACAGTTAGACATCTATCCAAACACACACCACATTTTCCTCCAGTTCCTCACAATGGGCATTAATCAGGCCCCTCTGCATTTCTCTGTTAAGTCCCCGTGACACTTGTCCTGTCACTGGTGTGGAAACACAAGTTTTACTGCTGCTACCCCAGCCTAAATAAACTCTCCTTGTTCTAATCCAGCCTAACAAAACAAAACAAAAAGGAATGGAAAAATAAGGGAAGGGAATAAAGGAGGAAAGTCTGAAAGATTCTGGAAATAGCTGGAATTGTTCATGCTGAGCCATCGGGCCCTGAGATTTGAATAATGCATGTTCCATAAATCTAAGTGTCCCTGCTTGCCACATTTTAGAACAGGGAACAAAAATAATAGCTACTGTCCACACTTATCACCAATAATAAATTACAGGGCTCCTGTGTGTGGCAGCGATTAATGCAAAACGCAACCCAAAACACATAACTAAATAAATAGATAGTTTGACTTTCCTGGGGGTTATCTCTTTCCTTTTCTACACCCCTCTCAGTGTCTCCTTCCAGCCAAAAAATTACTCTGGGAAAGACCCATTCTTACAGTGTATTTTTTCAGGCAGACAGGCAGACTAACTCATGGTTATCTTCAGAATACACCCCAAGGCAGTCAACAGGATGTACACACCTATGAGAACAGTGGGCAGCAATGCACTGCAAAGCTTTCAGTTCTTCTGTGAGACTACAGTCTTCCCAAGGCATCATCTTCCACCTGAAACGGGCATGGATGCACCATTCCAAACACAAAGTCTTTCCTGGAAGGATTCTACTGTGTCCTCGTTTTCACCTGGACTGGGAATGACAAATTGAAGCAAAGCTTCCCTTTTCATTACCCATATCCGCTAAGTAACGATGGGTCACCTTCACAGGGATGAGAGGAAGAAAGAAAACTCAAGAGACCGTACAGAAATCAAAAATTATTGGAAATGCAAAGGGAAGATGTGTGCAACTACACGGGCTAAGCATCCACCTTTACATTAGAAAAAAAATCCCCCAAAAATCAAACCCCAGCCACTGAAGAAATTAGTCTCAATTTTAAAAGGTTAAATAATTGAGAAAATAGGCAGCCATTAGAAGCTCCTGAACACTTACACAGAACTGTAATCGGAGCTAGACCATGGATGGCAGTTCAGAAGTAAATAACTGTATCCTATTTTTTCCCTTAATCTTTTAATTCTGACACATACAATTTTAGTGAAAAGTTGTTTTTCCTATTACATTAGCTGCCTTCTCTGCTTTGCCTGTCTATTCCCTCTGAGGGTATGGTGATCTGTCTCTTGAGAAATCTCTTTCAGCTGAGGCAATACTCCCTTAGAGAATCCATTCCTGTTTATTGTATGAGCTTCTGCGTAAAACTGCCCTTGGCAGCCTCTCCTTTTGCAACTGTGAAGCAAGAAACAGAGCTGGAAAGGTCACAAGAATCAGAATAAACCACAGAAAAGGGGCTACCAAAACATCTATAAAGGCAGCTCAGCTGAAGCTTGAGGCTCAAGGTGCAAGGGTGTTATTTGACCTGCTCGAACGCCAGTGGTGCCTGTCACATGCCCTGCCCCTCCTGCAAGGGCTCTGTGCTCTTCCCCAGAACACCAGGGCAAGTCTGCCTGCTACACTAGAGACACTCCAACTCACAGAACTAAATAAGAGAAGAAATTGTGTGCTCAAGCCACTGAGGGTGAGGTAACTCACACAAATGAGAGCAGGTGGGAAAAAAAAAAAAAAAGGCAGCTTACACACAAAGCAGACGCTATTACGCTATTATTATTATTACTATTAGTTATTCATTACTCATATGTTGGTATTATAGTAGGATCCAAAATCCTCATTCAGTATCAGGGCCCCATTGTGCTAGTCTCTATGCAAATACAAAGACAGCCAGGAAGAGCTCACAGCCTAATTTAAGTCAAGACCCAGCAGGTGAATGTAACAGAAATTGGAGGAAGGGAGGGTAAAAAGACCATGTGATTTCACAGGCTAATGGCACATTGCTGAATGCTCATTCCTGGAAGATCTAAAAGGTTATGGCTTAATAACCCTCAGGGATGCTTCTTATGGCTTTAAATCTCTGACCTCCTGGGTATGGTGCAGCAGCACAATAATATTTCCTTTAGTTAAGTGAATGCCTAAAACATGCTTAATCAGTAGTCCATTAACTGTGCACTTGCCTCATTAACATGTCTGTGCAGCAGGTAGCTCTGTCCTACCCCCACCATGGGTTTTTTACATTCTGGTTCTGAATGTTGCCATGCAAGGTGTAATGCCTTGTAGCATCCTCCAGAAGCATTTTATATCATCAGTCCATATGTTTTGAACATATGGCACTGTCCCACTGCAGGTTTTCTTGGAATTAAGAGGTCTCCTCTGCTCTCTGCTTGAGCATTATACATTTATACATCAACAATTCTCTCTCTTTTTTTTTTTTTAATCACCGATAATTTTTTTTCTTCCCATTCATAAATGGTGCAAAGAAACCAATTACTGAGCAAAATGCCACCACTGGTGCTCTTGGCACATCAAGCCTTTCCAGGCCTCTCTTTTTAAATACATACCTCATGGATCCCATTTGTACAGCCTCTAAGATTGGTTACATGCTGTCAATTAGAGTAAAAAAAAATCATGATCTTGACAATCAATAAAAGACAGCATTTACATCCAATACTCACCTGTGCTCTGTTTAAGATTTCAAGAGAGCTGTACCACTATGCCAAACAGAAGGCTTACCTACTCCTCCCACCACTTTCAGCAAGCCATGTCAGCCCTAATCTTCCTCAAATACGAAGTGAGAACAATATTCACTCTTCTTTCACGGCCATTAAAAATTAATTGAAAGGTGCACATGAAGAAGTTTGAAACTGAAAAGCACTCGACATTCTTAAAGATGGCATGAAGTTCAAGGAAAACCTGATGAAAATAGTTTGTTACAGGTGTTTTTTTCCTCTTTTTTTCCTTTTTTTTTTCCCCCTAAAAAGATAGAATTTTGACCCTTGCATCAAAAAAACTGTTTACCCTTTAGGTCTGTGGCAGACAGAGTGTGGCTTATAAGCACTCAATATCTAAAATGTAAATATGCTTTAGTCGAAAAGTGTTCAGTGTTTGCTTTGTGCATGCTCTTTACTCTTTCACTGAAAAAAATCAAAACAACTTCCACTAATAAGGCAACAATGTGACTAATATCTCTCATGGATCATTCTCTTTTCCTCACTTGTTCTTCTAGATCAGCTGCAGTACATTTGAGAGGGGAGAAGGGGGATTACTTTTTTGGCTTTTGTTTAGTTGTTTTTTTTTCTAGCAGATGTTTGATATATTTTGCTGATTGTATACATGCAAATGGTAGTTGGAGGGAAAAGGTAGAGTATGACACTTGGAATTGAGAGCATTGTGAGGGCCATTCATCCCACGGCTGCTGAAAAACCATTAGAAACCATCTCATACCCTAATCAACTCTAAACTTCCAAGAGAAGCCTCTGCTCTGCCCAAGAATGAGCAGGGTGGGACATGGCTTGCACTTTGACAATATGGCAGGTGCACTGGTTCACCTTTCAGGACAAACATCCAAACCTCGATTGTGACTTGATATCATGCAGGAAAAGCAAAGCCGATTTGGTTGCCTCTGCCTTTTCAGTCCTAAGTAAAAAGATGTAGCTTTGGTCCAGCCCTTTGTTCACGTTTGACTCCCAGCCAGCTGCTTTTGACTCTGCTGTCAGCTCAACCAGGGGCTAAAATCTTGTGCCTCAGTTGCAGGATAATGGAGTGGGAGACTTGAGTTCATTGAAGGACTGCACAGAGATGCCACAGATATTTACTCCTGTCCAAGTATCTCAGTAACTCCTCCAGTTACATCCCTGAGCAGCCATTAGTACAGGGAGCCACATGGACCAGGCATCCCTAAAAGATCTAGTGCAGTCAACTATGACATTCAGATAACCTTGAGTAAACCAGAGCTCCAGATCCACCCTTTCAGGCTAATTTGAGAACACACTCTTTCCCTACAGGACAATGGCATAGAGGATGTCTGCCATTTACACCCAAGTTTATCTCAGTTGAGTGGCACAGGCAGAGAATCTGGGCATCTTAGATGATTCAAGAATGAAGAGGGAGACTGAATGACTGACTGACTGAAGGATTAATCTGCCACTGTTACCATTAAACACACTTCCAAAGGTCATCATCTTGAATACTTTAATTTTATGCTTGAGTTTTGTATAACGTAGCTTATACCAAGTTGTAAATTAGCTTCTGATACATCTCTGAAGCTCGGATATAGCCTATGGTGGGGAGAAATCCATGTTTTACCTCAGAGGTCACGGCTTTGCTCACTATTTGGCCTAAATAAAATAAAAAACCAGCCTAGCCACCCTGAGTCTTCACCTTTTTAATTTTTTTCACTTTGTTTTTGACTAGCAAAACACATCTGCCCACCTGGACGCATATGTAGACAGATAGTAGAACAACTGGCAGGACAAAGGTTTGAAATACTATTTGTCTTCACAAGCATGCAATAATGATTATTTTCTCTTTGCTAGGCTTTTTCTCCACTATTTTCTTTGAAAGCCAGCCAGCCTCTTTAGTCCATGGATTGGGTTTGCTAATTTGCGAGAGGCTGGAATCATTTCTCACATTAAGAAACTTAAGATAAACATGCTGAGCTCTCTCTCCCTTTTTTTCTCTCTTGATGGTTTCTTTAATCTACAATAAATGCCATTTTGGACTGAAAGTCCTTGTTTTGAGTGTGAGACATTGGAGGCCAGTGTGGAGAAACGAACTTGCAGAGTTCATACCTACTTGTTAGAGATGTGGCAATGAGCCTGGACCTGACAGTCAAGCCCCAGGAATTGGGCATTGAGGCACTCTGGGAAAGTGGACCTCTGTAACGGGAAGTTTCAAGCTTCCCTCAGCTCTGGGCAGGCTGCCTGATCCAGTAGGGATCACTGCAGTCCAGAGTGCCCTTTGGGAAGCCAAGCACTGCAGTTCCATCATTCCCCTACTGCTTTTCTTCTCTTCCTCCTCACTTTTTATTCTAGCTTCTTCTTTTGTAGGGAAAGGGGAGAAACTAAATTTCATAGGATTTTTTTTTTTCCTGGAATAACCTAAGAGAACCAGCAGGGCTTGGATCAAACCAACCTGGAAACACAGGAAGAGGCAAAGACAAACCTTACACCCTGGCTCTTCAGGTCAGCTCCCAGCACAAGTATCTTTCACTATCTTTTTTCTTTGGAGGATACTGATTTTTTTTCTCACACTGCTGCATTTCCAGCACTTTTCACTGTTTTCAAACAAGTGTCCTGGAGGACAGCCTGGATCTATGGTGTGCCTTGCACTATAGGCCTTCAGACTTCTGTGGCTGACTTGGGGAATTCACCAGGCATTAGAAATACTTCAGGTTTTGGTTTTTTTTTTTTTTTTTCACTTGCAAAAGGGCAAATGCCAGCTTGAAAGACACAGATTCCTATAAAAGCTCTATTGCTTCTGGATATACTACACCCTGGCTCCAGCAGTGCTAAAAAATAAAATAAAATAAAATAAATCAAACACATTAAACAGGCTTCCTTGTCAGGAAACCAATAGCACAAAGCCAGTGTTCCAGGAAAATGTGAAGTACTTTAATTATGTAGGTCTTTTTTAAGAGCATTTCAGCACCTCTCATGCACAACTCAGTCTGTGGCTCAACTTCTACCTCCAGTGGTCTCATTACACAGAGGTAGAGCTTGGTCTTCTGCACCATGCTACAATTGCTCCATAGGAACAAAAAAAATCCCTTCAAGCACCTTTGCCAATACCAAGATCCTCAGAGCTATTCCCAGGTAAACAAGCAAAGGGGTTATAGAGTTTATTGGAAAGATATTTCCTTTTCCTGTATGACAACTCATTTTATTTTTTCGGGTAGTGTACTGTAAACAAGGCTTCCACTCAATAACACTGCCCAGGCAGGGAATAACAGCAACATAATACAAGAACAGAGGAAGGCACAAATGGACACTACTGCAGATTTCACACAAAACCACAAAAGGCTGCATGCCAGGACCTAAAATTTTGCATTGCAACCAGATAAAATGTGTAACAAAGGAAAAGGGTTGCAACAGGATTTAAAAAATTAGAACACAAAAAGGCAAAAAAGCAAAGGCAGGTGAGTTATATGTAAAACACACTCAACAATTAAACCATGAGATTATGAAGAAAACATTTCAGAAAGCAGGAGAAGGGTCACACTGCATTAGCAGCTAACAATGCACTGGAGCACATCTTATAGCAGCATCCAGCAGAGACTATAAGACTCTTCAGCTTTTCACTTATCAAAGTGATAATCCTTGGTTACAAACCACCTTTTTAAATTTTTTTCCCTTTCTTTTATTTTCTTTTTTTTTTTTTTTTTTTTTTTTTTTGTTTTTTTTTTTTGTTTTTTTTTGTTATATCCCAGTGCAGCTCTACCTTATTCCTTTGCAAAAGAACTGAAAGAATGATGATAAATATCAGCTCCTCACACAGGTCTCTGTGGGTAGTGACTCTGAAGCCTAATTATGTCAATTTAAGTCTTAGTATTGTTAACTTGTTTGCAGCCATTCATTCCAACAAAAACAGCTGTCTTCCCTAGAATAATGGGCAGAGTTCCTGACTGAGGACAGAGCACAAATAGAATAATTGAGAGTGTCCTCCCACTCCTCCAGCTCTGGGGAGAAGCCAAGGTAGGTGGGAGCCCAAAAAAGAAAACCTGATGGTAAGCACATTGGTATGGAAACCTTTGATATTCAGTTGTCGTGAAGCATTACAGACACTGTGCAATTGTTCTGCCAGGGTACCTGTGCAGCACACTGATGGCTGGGTCTCAAAGGAGCTTGTGGTGCCTGTCCTTACTAATATCTTATAATGCCTTCCTGCTTGCCCAGGTACTGGAGGTCAGCCTTAGCAGTCCAAAGATCCCATGCATTTGTTTGGATACCGCATGCTAGCTGGCAAGTTTGTTGACTAGAAAGCAAGCAGGTATTTAATAAATCCTATTATTTGCTTTGCCACTGCCTGAACTTGCTGCCAACTATCCTCACATGTTAAGCTCCAACACTCTCCTATATCCAAGTATCTCAGTAATGCAAGACATGAGTAATGAAAACAGCCAGGCATCACTTGTAACATTCCAAGAGGTCAGACCTGAACACTCACTGACCTTTATGAAGGTCAAGCCATAGATTAGAACAGGCCTTTGTCCCCCCACAGAGAGGAAGAAAACAGAAAAGAAAAAAAAAAAAAGGTGCCATAGACTTTAAGAGAAACAGCCCTGAGGTTCTGCAGGATGGTGAGGCACCTCCCTTGCACTGTGCCTACACACTGCCCAGCACACAGTGGTGCTGACGCCTGCCTGCCCTTCTTCCTGAAGTGGTAATGCACACATACTAATACAAGGTGCTACGAAGGGCCAAGCAGTCCCCTCAGCTGTGGTCTCCTACAGGCCACTGAATACAGAAAGCACTCAAATGTGTTCTTTCTGTCCTTCACCAAGGCTCAGGTGTCAAGCAATGTACATCAGATAAGCCAAAATTACAGTGAAAGGAATGGTACCTACCTCAGTTCTGATACCTCAGAGCTCACCTCCCTCCCTTCCTCCTCCCAGCACCAGTCCAGGTAATTAACAGGGTGACTGACACTAAGACACTCCTCTCCACACAGATTTTGGATGCCTTTTAAGAGGTTGTTATTATAGCCAAAGGTGCTGGCAGTGTCATTCACAGTAGCTATTCACTAGATTGGGCACACAGTGTGACTCTTGGGGACGGTTCTGTGCAGGGCAGGGAGCTGGACTCAATAATCCTTGTGGGTCCCTTCCAAATCAGTGTATCCTGTGATTCTCTAATTGGGGATTTGAGGTGAATTTACCTCTCCAATCCAACGTGATTCCACAGCACCCCTGCACTGTGCAGTTGACTTTGCAGTTCTGGGGGTGGAGCAGTCCCAGTGTCTTATTCCTGAATAACTCTGCTCCGTGTGCAATTCTGACAGACAAAGAGGCTGAGCTGCCATTCTATTTCACCTGGATTTGCTGTGTCCTAATTTTTTCTACAGCATACACAGGGTTTGTTTCAAACTAATTGCATCTGCAAAACACGTTCTTTAAGCTTGTAGATGTGATGGAAATAACTTTTGTGCGTCAACAGTTCTGTTAGGTGGAGTCATCCATTGTCAGTGACAGACAACTCTTGTATTAAATCAGAGTACACAATTTTACAGAGGACCAAGCAGAACAGAGATCAAGCACTTCCTTTACTGATTTATAAAAATGTACATTTCGGACTTGCAGAAAATAAAATATAAATCTTCCCTGAAATTCAAATAGAGATGATTTCTCAGGAGACAAGAATATTTAAAAAGAAAAAAAAACCAACTAGACTGAGAACAAAACCAAGTATTTTCATTGTAGCATTGACTTGAAAAATCAATATCTCTCTCTAAAACTCTTCATGAAAAATACCAAGCCATGCTGGCAGTGCAATGAGTTGCCAAATGTCCTCAGCTGGAGGAGGCTTCATTGTAGGGTTACTTGTTGAATCCGACATCAGTGAATTCCCTCTGCGATCCCAGGGTAAGGGGAGCACGGGAGGTGAGACAGGGTGCAGCTGGAAGGAACACTGTCACTCTTGAGCTCAGTTTGTTTGTCGTTAGGGGCCAGATGGTGGAGCTTAGAGGAACCCAAAGGCTAATGTTACCTCAAGCTGCTTTTAAATTCTCGATGGGGTTTGCGTAGGGTTGACTCCTAAGCCAAGGAGCCAACCCCAGCTCTTTGTTAACACCATGCTCAGCTGCAGACTCTGGCCAGAGTGGAAAATCTGTAGCAGAGTGTATTTGTGCAGCATGCCTGTCAGTCAGGCTTGAACAGAAGGGAAAAATTCAAGTTCTCATGACCTGATTGGTGTGAGTCACCAAGTCAGAATCAGATTTGTGCCTTGTCTTTCTTAATTCTCTTTTATATTTTCAGCCATAGCATCTTTTTTCTTACACAGCTTCTAAAGTTACTGCAACCAGCTGGAATGAACCAAGCCTTTTCAGAGCTGCAGTCACAGAAGGCTGAATTTTATTTCCTTTCAGTCATGGAAAAATATTCTGGATCATCAAAGCCAGCTCCAAACAGACGAAAAAGTGAGAGTCACCTTTGCAGTGAGACCATTTAGGTTTATTTGGCTTATTTTGAGGATTAGAGAAAGCAAATAATTTTCAGCTCAAACATGCTGCAGTTATTGCCACAGAATTTTAATGCTAATATCAACATGTCTTCTTAATTTAATTTCATTTTTTTAAAAATGGGGTCCTGAAAGTAAAAACCTATCAAAGATGGGGAGTAACTGGAGTTTTCCTTCATTTTAGTGAACTAATGGATGTTATAGCACTAAGGATACAGATACAGTGAGTTAAGAGAGGAAGCAAGGGTGTGGCAGGAAGTGGAAAAGCTGTGCTCTCTTTTATCTTTTATCCCAAGAGACAATATTGTCTCCTGGGCTGGGATGCAGAAATACATGCCCATAATTGGCTGGACAAATAGGAGAAGGATTCTGGCCCCCAGTGCTTGGGCTGAAGAGCTAATGATAGCAGGGTGAGGTGTGGGTAAAGTGGGAAGAAATACCCTGGAACTGCTGTAAATTACCTAACCTTTCCATATTAAAATTCTTCATTGCCCCTGTGCATGATCTTGTGTTCTGCTTAAAAGAGACAGAAAACCTAGAACCTATTTCCTTCATGCCTGCTGTCAGGGAGGGATCCATTTACTAGTGGTTACAAGAAGTGAGATCGCATGAAATGGGTCCTTGGTGCAGCAGGAAGAAGTCCCAGGCCATGCATACTTCCAGCAGGAAATTCTGGGTGGCCAGGTATGGGTAATCATGTTTAACCAAGGTCAGACTGTGCTGGACCTGTAATAGCAATGTATAGGATCAGAGTACCACAAACATAAATTTTTGTTCTCTGTACAGCATATCCACATATCCACAGGTTTCCTCTGCAAACAAATGAAAAATCCTGTGGCTACCAGGTCACCTTAGTATAGAGTTCGTACTGCTTTCTGCTTGATCCTTTCTGTCACCTTGAAGATTTCAGCTAGCAGAGGTGACATATTTGTCCTTTCTTCCACACAGCAGCTTGGGAACACAGCTCATTCTCAGCACTGCATTAAATCAGAAGCAAACATGGGCACTGGGAATAGGTATTCCAGAAGCTACAGAAGGAACTGACATTCTCCCATCAATGGAGAAAACATCCTGGTCAAATTTTCAGAGAATTGTCTTTTTGTGGGCTCCCCTTTCCTGAAGAAAGCAGGGGGTAGCAAAAGGAACTCAAGTCTCTTGGGAAATGAGAGGGGAGCTCCATGGCCACAGTCTCAAGAGAGAACAAAGAACAAGGGGCAGAAGAGAAGAGACCCATAAAATATAATCCTCCCAAGTGGGACTCATGGGGGCCATTTATTCCACAGAGTGATATTTACTGCCTTCCCACAATGTTTGCACTAACTGGCAGCTCTGGCTGGTGAGACTGCTGTGTCAACATCTGCAAGAGTGAGCATGTGTCTATGTGCAGGGAAAGGGAAACAGGAAAGAGAAAAATAAAATAAAAGGAAAAAATGGGTTTGCTTTTTGCCTTTTTTCTGTGTGTTTTTTACCTTCTGCAGAGTAGAAATCTTTCTGTACTGATACCAGGAGGAGATTCCTAATGATTAATTGATTTTGCTGTCAAATGCAGCAAGTCTGTGCACGAGCCATGCATATGCGAGGGGCATGGGCTATTTTTTCTCGAACAGTAAAACTTTTTTACTCCCCTGATTCCCAACTACCTGCAAAACCCACATGCATGAGCAAGAAGAGGAAGAGAAGCAAACAAAAAAAAAGTGTAAAAACTCTGAGACATCAGAAACACAGCCTATCCTGTAATTCTGGGGAAATACACAATTTGTCTTGACCTTTAGAGGTTTTCAGGCTTGAGTGAAATGCAAAAGCTGAGAGAACCTTGCAAAGCTTCACTGCTGCCCGATTACAGCTTCTCCTGTGAACTTTTCTCAGCAGTGTTTCTCATCTCACACTGCCTCACTCAAATCCTTGCAGAAGCACAATATTTCTTCATCTGGTACCGGAGAAAATGCTTCAGGTTCAAATCCTATGTTGTTACCTCCAGCCATGCCATGAACAACATTCTCTTCATCACATGAACTCAAATATTCAAATACATTATTAAAACCAGCCTACTGCAAGGAACTAACAGGTTTTCTGCTCTGCTTTCCTTCAAAAAAGTGAAGCTCCAGCTTCATCTTTGCAGACATTCCTGAGGAGCTAATTTTTGTTGGTGATCACAAGCACCTTCAAGCTCTGGTGTCCTAGCTATCGTGTAATGATCCTCATGATATCTCTGGCAGGCAGGGTAGAGTTAAATGATCATTCCTGGAAAGCCAGTTGCTAAATCCCTAAACAGATCTTGAGCATGTAGGTGCTCGTAGCAGCCATAAAACCTCCACCTGGCTTCTGCTCCAAAACCATTTGGCACCTAAGGTGATTCTATTGGTGATCTTTATGCTCACATGTTATTGAAACACCTATATTACTGCAACTAAGCACATGTATAACCATTTAAAACTGGCAGATGTTCAGAACTTCCTTCACAGATATGCTCTGGCTAAATCTGCATGCAAGATGGTCCCCCTCTGCCTCACCTTCTGGGTGTTAGAGGCAGTGCTCTGAATCTTTCCATATTGCTCATTTAAGACCACCTCCTAAGGATCCCCATCTGGTGGCACATTGACACGCTGGAGGGGTGGCCCTCACAAACCTCATGAAGTTCAATAAGGCTGAGTGCAAGGTGCTGCACCTAGGATGGGAAAACCCCAAGAACAAATACAGGCTAGGCAGAGAATGGATTGAGAGCAGCCCTGAGCAGAGAGACTTGATCCTGGTGGACAAGAAGCTGCTCATGACTGGCAAGGTGCTTGTGCAGCCCTGAAATCCAACAGTATCCTGGGATGCATCCAAAGAAGCACAGCCAGCAGGATGAGGGAGGGGATCCTCCTGCTCTGTCACTCTAATGTCTCTCAAGATACCCAGCCTGGAAAACTGTGCCAGTCTGAGGCCCCCAACATAAGGAGGATATGAACCTGTGGAAGCGAGTCCAAAAAAGGGAAATAAAAGATGGTCAGAGGGCTGGAGCCCCTCTCCTATGAAGACAGGCTGAGAGAGATGGAGCTGTTGAGCCTGGAAAAAAGAGGCTCCAAGGAGACCTTAGAGCAGCTTGCCAGTACCTGAAGGCTGGCAGATTAGATGTTGGAAAGAAATTCTTTACTGTGAGGGTGGTGAGGCACTGGAACAGGTTTGGATGTTCCATCCTGGAAAGTGTTCAAGGCCAGGCTGAATGGGGCTCTGAGAAGCCTGGTCTAATGGAAGGTGGACTGAAACAAGATGATCTTTGAGGTCTCCTTCCAACCCAAACCAACCTATGATTCTATGATCATTCCTACCCTCTCCTGACCACACAACAGGAATGTTCAAAAGCATACTCACTTAAGGAATGTTATGTGCATTAAGGATGTTATATGCATTCACATTTTAGTGCTGCAGCCAATACTCAATATGAATAAAAGTTATCAACTCAAGAATGTTGAATCTGTCTTATTTTACACAAGGACATCGCTATTTCCAAGGGTAGAAACAGGGATACAACAAAAGAGAAAGAAAAAAATTAGACCTTTTTTACACTGAGAACTCTGGTTTCTACATTTAGATTTATCATTCAATAATAAAAAAGAAGCATTTCACATGACATTTTTGTGATGTTAAATTTGTTAAAAGGAAAATTTTATAATAGAGCTAACCCTAAGTGGATGGGGTTTTGTCATAAAAATAAGAGGAATAAAAAAGGCTTGGGAAATTGTTCTATTTTTTCTAGGGGCACAAAAAAATTCCCAATTCCAATAGACAGTAGACTATAGGACAGTAACAGACAAAGTGGCAGACAAAGACCTCAGATCTGTTAAAAATCGACATATGCTAACCTCCTAAGTGCCCTAAGTGCATCATTATTGTGGATGATATTTCTGTTTTTCTCTAAATTGGACATCATGTTCCAGACTCATTTCAATTTCCTATGTGCAAGGTTTGGAGGAGTGTGAATCCAGAACTGAACTTAATCTTCAATTACCTTTCAGCCCCTTCAGGCAGAACCTCACAGTCTCATTTTACTGGTTGAAACTCTTATGCATTTATACAGTCCCCAGCGTCCTAGACTCAATAACATTTATATGTTTGCAACCCTTCTTTTGATTTAAGAGGTTACAAATCCCCATTTCACAAACAGCAAGATAAAACTCCAAAAAGGTAAAGAAGTTATCTGAGAACTAACAAAGATGATATAGACCCAGGTTTCCAAACCTCAGTTCGTGCCCTAGCCACCATATTATCCCACCCTACACTGCACAAAGTCTTGTTTAGGCACACACTTACTCCACATGGGCAGTGATAGCAGCTATCTAAACGTTTAGTATTTCTTCTTTGATGACAGGATGTTCATCCAAATATGAGGGAATGGGGGAAGAAGAGGAGAATGAAGAGGAGAACCTCCTGTTAAAATTGTATATAAGTCACAGTACAAAGGCATGGGTTAGGCTAGAGAGGAGAAAAAGAAAAGAAAGAGAAAGAACTTTCATTGAAGAGGGAAGTCTAAAGACAGAAGTGCCTTGGGGTGTAGAGTTCCAGTGCTGTAGGGTTCAGACTTTTTGACTTTTCCTGCAAATATACTGCCCAATGGAGATAGGTTTTCATTGTGGAAAACCTTTATGGAACTCTCAGAGTGGATAATTCCACTTTGAGGAAAAAAAAAAAAAAAAAAAAAGAGGGAGGAGAAGGAAAACAAGCCAGCTTCTCTGCTCTCAGCTGATGTTTCAGCTTCTAAGCATTTGCACTTGAAAGTCTTTGAGCACCTTTGAAGTTAGATGTGAGAGATTTTCAGACCGCTTTCTCTCCTGATGCTCTGAGGACCCCAAATTTTACAAGGTGGTTTCTAAAATGAATTTGTCTCCATAGCATCCTCAGTTCACCTCACTGAGGTATATAACCACCCAATCTCTACAATCCCTCTTGCAATAATCCTCTCCCAAAAACTCCTAGATATCCAGCTTCCAGAATTCAGGTACTCTATGCAGAAAGCTCTTTTCATCCTAGAAGTCATTGGAGGTAAACATGCAATTACTCTGCAATTCAGAAGTTTTGAATTTGGTCTTTGGGATTAACTTTACTCTTTCTAACGAGTTATGAAAACACACAGACTGTGGTGTCTGGCTGCAGAATGGTGGACACTTAAGAGCCCTAAAGGACATAAAATCGGTGTGAGTGGTATCCAAGGAATAAAATTCCATCACCAAGACCTAGAGCTGGCCACCTATATAGATAAACCTGACGCAGATTCAAAACACCTCGCGATAAGGAATAACTTTTCCACGGCCATGTGGCATCCAACACAGTGAGTTATTGAATTGCCAGTCTGTTCTGGGTTGTAGTACAGGATTAGCACAAAGTATTCTATCACCATCTTCATGAATCATTGAATCCAATTGTTGGAGCAGTGTTTTTCCAGGCCCCCTCCCTCTGGGCCATCTTCTGTTAATGGCTTATCAAACACCACCCCTCCCTCTGGACTATCTGTTAATGGCTTATCAAGCACAACCCCTCCCTCTGGGCCATCTGTTAATGGCTTATCAAACACAGCCCTCTCCTTATCTTCTGTTAATGACTTATCGATAACTCCCTCCGGGAGTTAATGTACCACATCCAGGACCCATCAGTGTGACTCATCTTCCCATTGTGAGATACTCCGCCCAGGGGGAGGAGCCAAGCATTCTCACCTGGATATAATCTGGGATTTGGGACGGTACAGGAGCCTTTGCCCGCTGTCGTTCCAGAGGACCAGAGCTACCAGACCTTTTTCTACGGGATCACTGCTTCAGGAAGACCACCTCATCTGGACTGTTTCCATCACTCTGCTTGGGTTGTATTCTGACCCTGTCAGTGGTCTTTTGGCATTATTGCATTTATTTTATTTTATTTTACTTTTTTTTTTTTTTTCTTTCTTGTTATTAAATTGTATTTCTGACTTGGAGCCTCTCACTTGTTTTGCTTTTCAAACCACAACACAGTCCTATGCACTGAGCAATCCCACAGCAGTGTGTGCCTGTTGCTCCCTCACATGCAGGTTCCTCTTTCTCTTCGACAGGGCAACACGCTAGCCTGGTTATACCACACAAGCCTTCTGTTTTTCCCTCCTTCAAGGCCACGTACTCTATTTTGCGCCACAGTCAAAGAGCAAGGCAAACAAGCAAGCCAAGAGGACAGCACAGCTATAAAATTATCCCACAGCGTCACAAATTTCAGCCACAGTCTTTGTCTCCTGCAGCAGAGCAAATTCTGCGTGCCCTCCCAGCACTGCAGGGAGGAGCATTAACCTATTGGCAGGTACAGCCCACAGTTTCTTTTGCAGAACCCAGCTGCGCCGAATAAATAAATCACCTGCGGCCATTTATGTGCAAATAGCCTGTGCCAAGGGGCCGTTCGGAAGAAAGGCTTCGATCCGTGTTCACAGCGGCACTGGCGTAATGGGAGCAAATAAACACGCGTGCTGTCCTCCCCGCTCCCTCTGCTCCCGCAGCGCCTTTGGAAGGCAGCGCTGTCCCTTGCTGCGTTAAGGCTGAGAAGCAGCATTTTGCATTAAGCAGTCGGCTGCTACAGATGGGAAAGAGCCACAAAGTGCACTTAAAAAACCCCCACCCCTCTACTCCAGAGCCGGGATGTTAAAATCCGAGAAGAGTGAACGTGCCTCATTTCCCCATCTGTAACCAATTCCCTTGACAGGCCCCATTAAAAAGCCAACCAGTTCTGGCACTCCCACTCTCAGAGGAGCCCTGTGACACAGTTATTAAATAAAGTACACCGGCTTTCATTGTGGATGGAGATTGCTTAACGTAAGTGCAGCACTTAGAGATTGAGCAGAAGAGGAGACATGGAAGGTTTGAGCCTCTGGATTCTTTCACAATGGGGCACCCGCTCTTCTCCACTGTTGAAATCCAAGTCCTTCACAGCTCCAGGCATTTCTCATTTTCTTTCAAATCTTGACTCTGAACAAGCTAAATTCACAATAATTACACCAGCAGTCTCAGGAATTTCACTCTTTGCAAGTCTTACAAGTGTGCTCACTGTACGCACTATAAACACAGGGATCCTATGTACACATGTCCTCCCAAGTGGGTGGGTTTTTTCCTTTTTTTTAAAAAAAAACAAAACAAAACAAAACAAAACAAAAAAACTGACCGCATAGCAAAAAATCCCACCCATTTTCCATAAATATTTTTTTTAAGTTTTAAAACCACTTATGCTTTGGCTGTGCCCATGCCCCTGATATGACTGCTTTCCATGAATATTTTGGTGGGCAAACTCAACAAGTTAATTCCTGGAAACATGAATTACCAAAGGATGTGCAACAGAAAGCTAATTTCAGAACCCACAGGTAGCTGCTCTGCCCATTTGCCCCCTAAGTTTTACTCCATGGAGGGATGGCATGAAAGGTACCTCGAGATCTTTCATATCCATACAGTGAATTTTTGTTATCAGACCAAGTGGTATACACACATTTCCTAGGAAGTTTCAAATCAAGAGAATAATCCTAGCAGATTTCAAGATGTTTCTGACTATTTCCAACTGGATATTGGTCAAGTTCAGTGATATCCACTGCCCCGACATGCACCAGACAATCACCATCCATGAGAAGAGCCAAATGCTCCTCATGGACCTGATCCCTTCCTAAATGGGAGTAGTTCTGTGTGTTCTCCTGCTGGGGCCATGCTGCTGCATGGTCAGGCTCCCAGCAGCTCCTAACTTGGGCTTCTGCTCCTTCCTCACCCAGTGCAGGCCAGCCACCTGCCTGCCCTCCACCCCCACCAAATTATGTGGCTGTAAGGGGTAGGAAGAAAAGAAAAAAAAAAAAAAAAAAAAAAAAAGGAGAAATAACATCTCTTGCAAAAGCTGAAGGATCTGCATCTGTCCTGCCAAACCAGACCACCAGCACCACAGCCTGCTCAAATGTGCAGATCCCCCGCTGCCCAAAGCACATACATATGGGGCCAGGGCTCTCTCCACGACCCTACACTTAACAAACTTGGAAGAGGCCAGGCAGTGGGAGATGTTTCCCCTCCTCCCTTCTCCAAGAAGCATACCCCACTCCACTTGTAGTCACAGATTTATCAGGTAGCTCAAAAAACTGCAGAGGGAATGGGGAATAAAGACAATGGTATCTTCAAAGTATTTTCTTCTGCTGATCCCATAGCCCTATAAGTATTCCCCCAGGAAGAAAGTTTTTCAATGTGAAATACATATCGTTAAAACCCCACAGTACATAAAAGTAAAAAATCCCAGCTTTTAACAAAGTATTTTCAAACGTTATTGGGGTCAGAAGTGATATTTACTACAAGCTTTTTTATTCCCCCCCCCTTTTTTTTTTCATGCTTAACAGCAAATAAGTAGAGTAGACTGAAAAAACCCCAAAAACTAGAGGTCCCAATTCTGTATGGGATTAACTAGCAAAAAACCCCTGGAGGGCAGCATGTGATCCAGTTGGGCTCCACTGACTCTCTCCAGCCTAAGTAAGCATTACAGAAGCCACAGCAAATTGGGCTCTGCTCTCAGTTACAAAGGGAGCTGCATGACTTCCCCAGTTCCCAGAAGCTGCTAAAATTCTGCCAAGAGAATGTCTTCCTAATTTGCATTATCTTGGCCATTTACAATTCATCCAAACAGAGCTGGCAATTAGTGGTTGTTGGTAAACTCTGCAGTGAGCTCCAATCAGTGCTTTGCTGCTCTGGCGCTCTCTATTTACAAATCCTTGCAGTTATGGGCATATTAGAGAACCAGTTTTGACAGTTTCTGTCCCATGAAGTTACAGTTTTCCCCAATTACAGCAGATAATGAGAAGACCAGGCTCACTAAAAACATCCAGTCCTGTGACCCGAGGACTCCTGTGCCCAATTTGTGGAGGAACAGTGAACATCACAATATGTATATTGAGTGAACAGGTGCAGAGCCACCAAGCTGACTGAGCTGAGGCGAGGGAGGATGCAGTGCTTTCGAGGAAAAACTAAACTGCCTCTTTACTATAGGTGGAAAAAAACCCCACCATGGAGAGTCATGGGATCATCTAATCCTTACCAAGACTGGCCTATGACAGCTGGAGAGAATTATCAATAGCTTCCCTTCCAAGCCCTGCAGCCTGAGCAGTTATTTGGGAGGTAGCAGCAGGACACAATGAAAGGTGAGGAGGAGGAGCGGGTGGGAGCCAGATGGGAATGTCAGCTGTGAAGGGAGGGTTCTAATGCATGTCAAGACATAAATGTAAATGGACAGCTCTTACATTATCTAGCCACTGCTCTCCTCACTGTGCAGCATCCTGCATGGTAGCCCTTTCATTGCTTTGCTCTGAAAGCCTCTCCTCTGTGTGTCTTGCCTTTTGAACAGGCTTCTTGCATCTATCTGCCTCATTTACTCCCCTTCTCAGTCCAATTCCTCTCCTGACAGCATCTCTTATTCTCCTTTGCCAACCATCCTGCAGTTTTTCTCCTTTTGATCTCATTTCTCTCCATCGAGTATTTAAGATTCCCATTGGTAAGAGCATCACACTACAAAACAGCATTTCAGAGCCAGTTCAGAGCACTACTGACTGAAGCAAGAGGCCCTGAAAAAGCTCTTGCATAGAGTTGCAGAGACATTTGCAGTCCTCTAGCTTGGATAAAATGGAAAGAAATGCCATTTCCATTTTCCTTTACTCAATAGAGAGTTTTTAAACTTTGCTGCCCCACAGTATTAGTTAACATTGCTGTGTACAAGCCATCTATCCCAAGAAGTGGCCAATTCCCCAAAATATCTGCATTTGCACAGTGTCATTTAGAGGCTGAAGACTAAAAATAGAATGTTCAGATAAAAACTCTGTCTGGCTTTATTTTATTTATCCCTGCTCTGTCCGAGACACATTGCATTTTGATCTCTGGCTACCTGCAAACAAAAAGGTAAAAAAAATCAGAGAAGGAAAGCATTTTGTCAAACAATGACTCAAACTGGACACAACTGAAGTTACAGTTTTATACAGAAAGCTGATGAGGAAACTGCACAAGGAACTGCATAAGCCAGAGCAGCTTCTGGCAAGAACATTACTTTCTTCACACTCACAAATAGTTTGCAGAACCTCCATGGCCATAATTCATTATCCAGTGAAATGTTTCATTTATTTTCACCATGCTATGAAACAAGTGGAGTAGAGAGGCATGGATCACAATGGAACCAGCACAGCAGAGCCATAGAACAAGAAATTCCAAAAACTCCCAACTTCCTATGGCCTGGCTACCCCTGTCCAATGTACATCTTAAAGATGAGCCAACACAAGCACTACAGCTGAAGCCTGGAAAAAAACCAGAGAAGACTTCTTACCTAAAATCCAATTCATCTGGAGCCACTGTTTATGCAGACACTGCCTGGAGGTCAAGCAATACAGAAGCTGCCCTGGTTGTGCTCTTGCAGCCAGAAAACACAAGCCACATGGACGTGATGATACTCTACAGCCCACACTTTGGCACCCCCATGACCAGGAGTTCCAACATGAGCTTTTTCAGTCATGAGAAGCACAGGGCACCTGGAATTGTTCCTGTCATCCCATGCTAATTCTGGATTTCTACTGGACCCATCTCCCCTAACCATTCCCCAGAAACCAGACGCAAAGCAGCAGGACACAATCCAGCAGCATTCAACCTGCCAGAGAGATCAGAAAGTTAAGGGCCTTCAGTCTCCTATGCTCAGCAGCAATTAATTTAAAATCTGGAGGAAGATAAAAACTCCGCTCTAATGGTCAACTGGTGCATGAGAGAGAAAATGAGCCATTTCATAGTCCCTGTGGTTATCATCTGCCACAAAGCATAAGATTTGATTACCCCTATCTTAACACATAATTACAAATGGTCATAAAATTATCCAGGCCCTTTTAAAAATCCTTTTATAATAATTGACTTGATGACCTCCTAGGGCAACAAAGGCTGTAAGCAGTAAAAGCCGAATTTATTCTACATTAACATACCTGTGCCTTATAACTATGATATCCTACAAATAAACGATCTTGTAAGGATATCTTCCTTGGAGTAGCAGTGAGAAAACACGGAAGAATCCCAAACAAGCTGCATAAAATCACCTGTGCACAAACTTAGTGGAAAGTAAGTCGTGGCAGCAGCAGTGTATAGCAAGAATTGCTGGAAAATGATCAGGCACATTCATTTCCACAAGGGAAGTATCAGGCCAGACCTCTACAGCTTACCAACCTAACAGTGATATAAAACTTCCATTTTGTCATCTAGAATATTAAGTGCACAGGCATTACATGAATGTATTGTAAATCCTAAGATAAATTTTCTGTTCCTGTCTAAGTTGCTGACTCTGATTCACATGTCCATTCCTTATCTCATCCATAAAACAGGGATTAGGGGAATTCCATTCCTCTGCAGCAGAGGTGTTAAACAACAGCCTGCAGACTAAGTGCTAGTTATAGAGCTGTTCATACTTACAGATGTGAAGTGATTTGAGCTCCAGCTGCAGGGATTTTTCCTGCATCTTGTAGTGTTTGTAACTAAAACATCCATATGTTTCTCCTGTGACCCCAAACCTACAGGTCCCTGCCTAAGCACTGCTTCCCATGCACATTCTGGAGATGTGATCAGAGTTTACAGAGAACTAAGGCTGAGCTGCTCTTCATGGCAAGGAGATTGAGGATTTGATAGGATTTTTTTGTACTTGTCTCCCTCCTCCCTTTCTCAGAGCTTCCCAAAGAAGCAAGAGGCATATTTTGCTTTCTTCTTCCACTAGCTCAAACTGGCCTGTCCCTTCTCATGAAGTGGCTACTCCCCATGTCAAGACACCAAACAGGGAGAATTCAGCCAAAAGGAAAATTCTGAAGGAACTTGGCAAGATGGGGCGGTCCTCAAACCGCTGCAGGTAAAAGGTGTCAGGTCCAGCCCTGCCCTACAGATCTACAGGTCTAAGTAAAACAGCAGTGGCTATAGCCACAATTGCAAGGGGTTCTTTTCCCAGCCAAAAGACAGTGACACATTCTCAATAATTGAGCAGATCAGCAGCAGCGTATAGAGCTATGGGGAAGAGATGAGAGAGTAAAAAAAACCGAACAAACCAAACCCTGGAAGTGACACTGCAGTCACAAAAAGGTCTGATCAGATCTGCTGGAAATCAAACATAACACAGGTGTGTTATCTTGCTGTCCCCTACCTGCGCCTCTCCCTCTCCATGAGACCTTGTTCTTACTAGGTTGCCAACAGCCCTGCATAATGAAAGAAAGTAAGAAGCATCTCAGCACCACATGTTGAGTCAAGACCATAGGAAGAAACGAAGCCCTCAAAGCCAGGCGTGTGAAAGACACAAAGCAGCGCCTGTGCAAGTGACACAAGGTGATCACACAAGTCTGTTTTGACCTGGATAAATTGGTGACTCCATGAAATTCTGAGGGATCTAGGGAAAAACCAGAGTTCTCCGCTCCCAAGCCTTTGCTCAAACCACAGGAGAGAAATTACAAAAGAGAGGAAATCTTCACAGTGACAAATAGAAAACCCACAGACAAGGCACATTTGTCAAGAAAGAACCTGACTGGTCCCCAATCCTATCAGAGAGTTAATTCACTTTGCCTTCCCCTTCAATTTGTGTTCCTAAGCAATCACCCATCACAGGGTGAGTACAAAGTGTTCTGGTTTATCCTGACACCAGGTTCTCTCATTTAACCAGAGCCCTCCAGGTTGGGAAACAGCCCAAAGCAGGTCACTACATAACCAGCTCACCCAGCTGGATTGATCACGGATGTACCTGGGGAAGGGGCTCGGGGGTAGAGGGGCGCAAGGGGAAAGATAAACTTAAAGCAAAAAATGTAAGTAAAGAAAGCCACTGCCAGCTCATTAAGCTGTCCCAGGTTACTTTGTGGGGTGTGCTGGGTGCCAGAATAGGCACTAAAGCAGAAGCAGAGGGAGGGTGCCCTGCATGACCGCTGTGACCCCAGAATGACTGGAGGTGAGAAGCAGAGCTTGTTTTTCTTTCCACAGAGAAGCAAGATAAGGAGAAAGGAAAACTTTGACAATAATAATTTTCTACATTTATGAAGACCTGAGAAAGTTTGCCTGCTCAACAGCCATTTTCTACTGAGTTGTCTCCCCACTGTGAGGTTTCTATCTCATGTCTGACTGACTCTCCTCTTGACTTCTAGTAATTAGGAGCCTTCCAGCTTATCCAGGAAAAAATCCTCTGCTCAAAGCATCCTTCTTTTCAGGGACCAATTGGGTGCTATTATCCCACTGACTCTTAAAAACCTGTAGCTATACATCAGAGCCCCAGCTGGTGCATCCACACTACTTGCTTGTCTAAGCTCCATACATTTCCCCTTCAAATCCAGCCCTTGCAAGGAAACAGAACAGATAATAAAATCCAGAGGGAAACAGATAAATCAGAGCACTTCATTCAATTGCTGACACAGGATATTGCTCAAGGAGGAGGATTCACCCACCCTCAGTGATGGAGTGATGAGAATCACTACAAGCACCCCCAGGAAACCTCTGCCTTTAAAACAGTCTGTATGTTACCCACGTGTGTCCATGTGTGCATGTAATAAAAATAATTGCTGCCTGTCATCATCAGAGATGAGCAAGGCAAAGCCTGTGCTTTTAATAAGCCAATATGGATTTCACGTTCTGCTTGCTGTCTGAGCAACAGCAATTGCTATTTCCTTTGGAGATTGATTTTGCCTTAGGCTTGGTCTTAAGAGGTTATCTGATGGATTTTGGTTATTTGGGAAAAAGGGACAAAGGGCAGGCCTCCCTGGGAAGTGAAGATAAAAACATCTGTGTGCACATCCCTTTTGCAGTTTTTTTTGGTTCATTTTTCCTTGTTCAAAACAACAGTTTGAAAGGAAGAGAGTGCTGGTGGAAGGCAAGATGGGGTTACAAAAACCAAAAAGTATAGTTCTCCCTACTGCCCCCAGTGTCCATTGGGTATCTGCGTGCTGGAAAAGAAGCAATGTTGTAAGAGATGAGGTCATTTTTGGGGGGAACCAGTCCGAGGTGCCCTGGGCCTCAGTGAATTCTGAAAATCCAAATCCTGCCACTCTCAAACGCTGAGCAGATCAAGGCATCCAGAATTATAGGCCCCTTCAACTGCTCCCCCTTCTGCAATACTGTCTTTTTCCCTCATGGCCATGGTGACCTCCTGAAGCAAAGGTGACCACTCCCAGGGCTTTCCTTGGTGCAGGACAGTGCCTAGAATATTGATTCCACTGAAATTACCTAGACTTTAGAGCAGCATATGGGAAAGTTGCTATGAGGAATAGCAGTCATAGGGCTGTTCCTTCTCATATGAAGACTTGCACTTAGCCTCAGTAGGGTCCAGAAATAATGGAGTTTCCAAGGTTTCTCATGTCTGAATTTCCTTTCCTCCTCCAAACCAGCTCATGTTACTGTTGGCTTCTACCTTCCCATACCATAATGAGTCCCAAGTGTTTTTATATATTCCCTTGAATACATTCAACTGGGGAAATTAATGAGTATGAGAAAGAGAAGGAAGAGGAAAAAGGGGAGGGGTGGAAAAATGAAAGTTTAGATGACAGTTTGTGTATGTTTTTGTATGAGTAAGTGAGAGAAAGTACATGAGCGTGACTGGAAAGAGTTGCAGAGGAAATATGTAAGAAAGGCAGACAGGTTATCTGTCATTCAGCCTGCCCTCCATTAGTTTCCAGCCCTCTCATCTTTCTCTCCACCTTTTCACTAAACTATTCTATTTCTCTCCTTTCTGGAAAGACCAATTCAACAGTAAGAAGAAGAGGCAAATAAAGGAGAAGTGTGGAGAGAGTGGGGGGAGATGGAACAACCACACTCTCTTTCATCCACTAGAGCAGAGAAGTGAGAAAAAAGCTCACCCCCTTAAGATAAAACAAATGCAAGATAAACAAACACTTCACCCATGAACTGCAGTGTCTGTGCCCAAAGAGTGCAAGCATGAACTGTTTCCACACACCTCAGCCTCTCCTCTTAGCTGCAAAAGCAGAAGGGAAAGCCCCCAGGCCAGTGGTCTAATTCCTACCACACGCATGACACGTGCATGGCTTTGGTGATGGAACTGATAACAAAGGCACTACAGATGACAAACACTGTGGCAGCTCAGGCTTCTGCTATGATGAATAATCCCCTTGCAGTGTTTCAGCTCATTTATTTTGCCAAATCCCGTTTGTAAGAACTGCTGTGCATCTGGCGACACCGCACAAGCTGAAAAATGGAAGACTTTAGAGGATGACTGGATGAAGTGGCTGTGGGTGCTGGTGATTTTCTACAGCTCCTAAGAGCACCTTCTCCTGGAAGCAGCTGGGACAGGGAAGAGCTGTGCTCCTGGATTCAAGGCAGGGGTAGACTAAGAGTGCAATAGTTATAAATAGTGAGCTTTGATCACTTCCCTAGTGACACGGCTTTTGTACTGTGGCATATGTGCTTCATCCATCTGGGACCAGAGCATGCTACAGCTGCTGGTTCTGCCTGCTCCCTGCTGTAAGAAGCTGTGAGGGAAGTAGCTGCGAGCTATACACTGAAAAAATACAAGTGGCATGTTACATCCTGGATTCCATAAGAGAATTTTTCTTTTTTTTAAAGAGAGTTGCTCATAATTAGTCTGCATGTTTTTCAAACTGATACTGATGCAGTGGCTTGTTTATGCAAAATAGCCAAGTGTACAAAAATTAAATGCATCCCTAACCCACCTCTTTTCCTCTTGCTGACAGCTGGTGTGGTTTAGGATTATCTCATCAGTAGTTTGCAGTGGACATGACACCCGTGTGATGCAATTAAGATAATATATTCAGTAATAATCTTGCAGTTCAGCCAGTGATGGCTTGCTTCTTCTGTAAGGCAACTTACCACATAAAAATAAAGCACCCAACGAGAAGGTGATGTCACCAGCTACATTTTTTAATTTGCAAAATTACGAAAGAACTGCAGAACAAATTTTCAGCCTGAAGCAATTAAGTTAAGCTAGTGAAAATAAACACCTGGGCTCCTGCACAACTCTATCAGAAGATGGACAGTGACCTTTAAGCTCTTTGTCCCCTGGTGAACTGGCTGTCATCAAGCACTAGGAGCAGAGTAGCTGCCCAGGTGAGTGACACGACTTAAAGAAACACAGTCCAGAGTCAGGCAAAGCTCCTGTGTGAAGAGGACAGCTGCTGAGGTTTATAGCATGCTTAAGATTTCACTCCTTGTTGTGTATATGAGCACACTCCTGCTTGGAAAGGCTCATTGCACTGTTACTGCTCGGTGAAGGAAGTAAGACAAAAGGAAGAGAAAATTTGACTGGACAAGAGGAAATGGCCTCAAGTGGTGTCAGGGGAGGTTCAGGTTGGACATCAAGAAGAATTTCTTCTCTGAAAGGGTAGTTCTTCTCTGGAATGGGCTGTTCAGGAAAGCAGTGTATTCACCATCCCTGACAGTGTTCCAGACAGAACTGGACATAGCATAGTGCTATGCTTTAGTGGACAGTGGTCTTTAGTCAAAGCTTAGACTCGATTTTGGAGATCTTTTCCAGCCTTAATGATTCTATTCTATTCTCTTCCATTCTATGATCCTAAGTGTGAAAGTGGGAGGGGGAGCAAAAAAGAGATGATTTTTCTTGGTTTCCAGCCCCCAAGAGAACAAACTTCCCTCTAACAATGATGAATTAAATAGGAATCCCTGAGGAAACGTGCATCCTTGAAACATTAATTCATATTTAATACCTGGGTGTTTACAAAGAGAGGTGAAGGCCAGCGTGCTGCAATGACTTTGTTATTTGCTTAGCGTTGCGCTGTGTGTAGTCTCCATGGAATTGCTCCCTCCCTGCACATGGCTTCTGGCACCTGTCCCAGGGGCAGAGGCAAAAGTATTGGCACCACAGCAAGCAGAGAAGAGCAAGTCTGCCACTTGAACAAGAGCTGACTGTGTCAGATACAAAGACACCACAGGCATGTGTGAGTAGGGCTGGCGTGTGCACACAGCCCCAGCGCACTGGGAGTAAACCAAGCAGTGCTTTTGGAAGGGCCGAGATCTTCTCAGAGAAAATTAATAAATAAACCATAAGAAAAATCACCCTGTCCGTCAGAAATTGGTTCAGCGACATCCCTGAGGAAAAGGCATCTCTTTGATGTTTATTTGGTCTAACTGGAGGGGGAGAAAAAGTAGGCTGATGCCAGAAATAATGGTATGAATAACTGTGCAGACATGCCAGAACATTAGTGAATATGAGAAGTTGCTGCACTGGCAAAGGACAAGACTACCACATAGATTAGACAAGATGTCAAAACCACTCCTCTGAAAACACAACTGCAAGTCTGTTCATTACCATACCTACTTCAGCAAATGCACCATGGTTTCCAAGGCTCACAATCAGGTCTCATGATTTTATGATCCACTGTAGGTACTGCTATTGAGCTTTTCCCAGCACAGACCTGTCTGAGTGCACTGGCAGCTGCCTGCTGCCTGGAGGTGAGAGCCTCAGGAATCAGTCCTCATCTTTGCTGGGGCACAGAGGGAGAAGTAAGGAACATTTCTACAGGCCAGGGTGCTCCTAGAATCCAGGAAGCAGTGTGATGTCCCCACAGGAACTTGTGCTGCTAGATATTACCTGCATGAGTGTAGCCACTGTATAGCAACACAGTGTTATAAAGTGAAAGCCACATCCCACCCCAGCAAATGCTGTGAAATTTCAGGGACAGGAGCTGCCCCCGTGAAATGATGGCAACTCTCAGCCCATGCCAGAAAATACCAAGTTGTGGAGGAATTGGCCAGCAGTCATTAGCTTAGTCCAGAGGAAAACACATGACTTAAATAGGCTGCCTGGATTACAGTTGGTCTTTAGAGAAAAGCCCAAGTCTCCAAAGAGTGTCTTATTTTTCACAGTCCACACCAGAATCTTACACACGAGGCCATAATCAATGAAAACGGCCATGTGGAAAAAGTATGCAAGATAAAGAGAAATCACCTCTGTTCCAGCACTGGTAGAAAACTCATTAAATCAAGATGCTAAGGCTATTCCATTATCTTTCAAACTGGTATTTTACTTTACATAAGAACGAAGGGAAACTGACTCCAAAACCCCAGTCAGAATCCCTCATTTGCATCTTAAAAGGGACAAGTCTGTCTGTTCTGCTTATTCTGTTCTTTAATTATCCTAACGAAAGCAAATGTGAATCCCCAAGGGTTTGGTCCTTTTCTGACAGATTGCTTTTAGACCCGAAGACAAGGGAGGCACATGGCCATCAAAACCCTTAGCTTTTAAGTTGCACATCTGGGGAAGACTCCCCTGGTATCTCATGTGACCTGGACAGTATTTTGTAGCAAGAAGAAAAGCTAAGCAAGGGTTCCAATTTCCTGCCATATAGAAAGCCCATGAAAAATCAGCTTAGGCTCCAAAAACATTGAGAGCTGCTGGTTTCAGGCAGCACAGCCCACTGCAAAGGCACGATATATTACAGAAAGACCATCCCTCCATCAAAACACAGCACTGGTTGTTTGGTGTGTTTAAAGGTTCCCATTAAGAATCAGTTTAAATGAAAGACTTCATGCAAAGCAAGAGCAATAGCTTTGTTTCATGTAGCTGTTTATGAGGGTCATCGGTTAAGTCAAGAAACCAGGACTCAGGAGAGGCAGGTCCTTTCCCAAGTTCTGCAACTCATTTGCTACTTCCTTTGAACACACTCTCAGGCAGAGTATTAGAATACAAACTTTCCTCCTACAAAAGATCTGTCTGACACCTAGCAGAAAGAGGCCTCTAGCTGTTAGTGTAATATAAATAATAAATGAGTGAAATAATAAATAGAAATAAGGCATTCTGTTGCAAACAAAGCCAACACATTAGTGAACGTGTTCAGTTTTTTTAAAGCAGATCCAAACACCAGCCTAAGCTCCAGTGCTAAGACACAGTGTGACTTTTTAAGCTCCAGAAAAAGCAACAAAAGTCTGTGGGCAGTCCTATTCAACCCTGAACCCTTCCAAGGGTTCGTACAGATGAACAACTACAGTTGTTCACGTAATGGTACAATATCATCCTTAATTGTTTTAAATTCCATTTCTGTTGCTTAGACTTGGGATGCCACAGCCTGCTCCCAGCATCACACATAAAAACTCAGTGGCTTTCATCACAGAATTCAATCAGCAGAATTTCTCTCATGCTGTTCTGAACAACAGCACCACCAGCAGATAGTCTAGTTATTAACTACCCTGTCCAGAGCCTGGATGGTATTATTATCTGAGAGGAGGAGATGGGACAGCATTGCAAGGCTCGTGATGCTTGGTTTCTCCTACCATGGACCCACTGAAGAGATGCAAGAATAATTAAAACCCGCTTTATTTCTTCATGCCCTCATTATCTACCCATTTACTCAGACAACCCCTCACTGCATGTACATGGGACAAGAATTTTGCCTTGGTTGAATGCTCCGGATGCTGTTGTGGTGCATAATCACAGAAAAAACAAACAAACAAACAAACAAACATAACCCAAACCAACCAATAAAACCCCAACACCTCCCCCTCCCCAAAATCCACCCCCCTCTCAAAAAGATCCCTTGCCCCAGAACCCAACCAACCAAAAAACCCAAACCAAAGCAAAACTCAAAAACAAACAAACAAAACCAAAAAGAAAGATCCCCCCAAAAAAACCCACAAAAACAAACCCCCCAAAAAACCCCAAACAAAAAAAAAAGGAACCACAAAAAAACCCCAAAAACAAAACAAAAAAACCCTCAAAAAACAACAAAAAAACCCCAACCAAAAACAAAGGAAAAAAAGAAAAAAAAAGAAAAAAAAACACCCCAAACCAAAAAAGCCCAACATCCCTCATTCTGTTTGAGGCAACTGTATATAAGGCTAAGCCTTTGTGTACACACTGCTGTTGCAAGTAATACTACAGAATTGTCCAGTGTTCTGACAACAACAATGAAAACACATTTTAACAGCACCGGGATGAAAAACAAGTATGAAAAATTCCTGTATCTATTCCCCTCCACTATGGCTGTATTGAGTCAGGATAAACCAGAAGCCATTCGGAGAAGCAACATGAATTTTGCTTGCTGGAAAAGAAGGGACAAGAAGAATGATTTCTCAAGTGTAAGTAAGGCAAGGATGAGACTGAGGGAAGAAGACCAGTAGGATTTATTTGTAATGACAAGTGACAAGTGATCACCATAAAGATATTCTTGGAACAGAATCCTGCTAATCTCTGCTATAATTCTAGTCTCAAATGGTTTGGCTCTGGCAGTGCTTCTAGAAATGATATATGTGAAAGCATTGGGGATTGTCAGGAAAGAAGTTTTGCCTTGACAGTTACATTTTGGACTCCATGGGTTTGTTTGTGCTTCCCCTGCCCCACCGCACTCCCCTGTCTAGTCTTGTTTGGGTTTTGGGTTTTTTTTTTTAAAGCTAAGGTCAGCTACAATTAGTATTTAGGAAAGAAAATGTTTATAACCTCTTGCTTTTATCATCATTAATAATGCAACAAATGTATTGAATGTGGGCAGACTTTTCAGCAATCTGTAGTGCTCTCCCCCTCTGGCTCAGAAAATATGTACCTCTTGAGAGAAAATCTATTTCATTAGAGACCTGATAAAATGCCTAGAAATGACAACATAAATAAGCATTTAAGTGCTGCTCCTTCTTTCACTATGAAGTCGTTTCCAGCTGAGAAAAGCAAGAAAGAAGCTGTAGAGGGATGGTGGGAGAGCGAGTTGATGAATATTTGATCACAATTGTCTTAAATAAATGCTTTTCCCAGACAGACCCTCTTGACATATCGACTGTGCTGTTAGTCTCACCTCTCTCACACCACCTTAAAGGCAAGTCAGTGGCCAAGGCATTTTGAGTTGACAACAAATAAAACTGAATGCTTCCTCTCCTTTTGCTTCTCCCTTCTCTAGCGTGTTGCTTACATTGCTGTCATTTCTTTTTCCTCTTTCCATCACTCCCTCCCCAAAGAGGTTTGATAGGTAAACATGAGCCCCTTATCCAGAGCTATTGCCTGCTAGGAAGGTGGTTTGAAATGTAGATTATTGAGTGGTCAGAATGCTTAATCTGGCCTGGCTGTGCTGAACTTTTTTACAAGAGCCTCACAGAAGGAGATGTCGAGGCAGGAGGTGGAGAACAAGGGGAGAAGCAGACCAGCAGATTGAGGTTCTTTACCTCAGACCTCCACGGTTCCCTTGTGCCTCAGCTCTGCCCAGTGGTGGCTCACAGAGTGCACATAAATGTTAGGCAAAACTGGGCACCAACACAAACTGCATTTATCCTGCTGTTTGTTCACACCCCCCTTCCCTCAGGATCAGCAACTTAAAAAAGAAAGAGACTTTGCCCTGGGCTGAGATTCCTCTCACTTGCCAAAGGAGGAGGTATGAAACAAGCCCTCAGACGTAAACAGAAAAAAGACAACCCTTCCCACAACAACAAGCCAACCCAGCTCTCACATGTACCTTTGCAGGGATAGGGAACCCCTGTAGCACTCATCTGTTCCTGCCTCCTTCCCAGGCACCACACCAGCCCTACATGAACTCCACACATGTACCCTTGCCGTGACTTAGGGAAGCAGCTCACAGCTCAATGCACAAGCCAGGCAAAATAAGGCAATCATGAAGACCAAAAGCAAAATTCACCAAGCATTTTTCTAGTGACTAAGTGGCAGTAAAAGACTAGCAAAGGGTACAACTGGCTCCTTTGGGATTTCAAGTGCTCTTGAGAAGCCCATGCATATTTATTTTTTTTTAAGTTAAGAATATATTAGTTTTTTTTTAAATGCCTTCTATGCATATGCACAAGTTGGCAGCTCAGATCCCTATGGATTTTGATTCATTAAGCAACCACCAAATTCCTTGTTACACCTCCCACTTGACTAAAGTCACATGAGAAATCTGTCTAAAGCAAAGGACCGTATACAAACTTTTAAATCCTAAACTGAACACTACAGAACTTGGGGCACCTCTTTATCACACCTGACTCACACTGCACACAGACACAATACCAGTTTTCCAAGCCAAAGAATTCAAATGAAAGAAGAGCAGCATCTAAAAAGTGCTGAGGCCAAGAAATAAAAGTTTTGTGCGCAAGACATCTTTGGAGAAGGGAGTCCATGTTGTATGTCAAGGCCACACCATTTCATAAATCTCTTTGAAGGTGATAAATTTGGCCAGATTATTCAGCTCTTAATATTGGGAACCCTGTGGGTAACAACAGGTTAGGGAGGTCATCTAGAAGATTGCTGAGGTCTATCTGGCAAAGCTGTATTGTGGAAATTAATCAGAGGGGTCATGATAGCATTGCAGAGGATATTCAGAGGCAGTAGCAAAATAGATAGGCTATTCATACCAGTAAGACAGACAAATCTCCTAGTTAACAGCAGGCTGTGCAAAGGCCTTAGTTATTATGCAGCACAGAGAGTCACATAGCAGAAAGCTATCAGGAGACACCAAGTAGAAACCCAGTGTTTAACCCCAGCCACCAACTAAGTACCACACAGCCATTCTCTCACTGCCCTCTTCCCAGTGGCAAGGAGAATCAAGGTGGAAAAACCCTAAACCTTGTAGGTTGAGGTAAGAACAGTTTAGTAACTGAAAACAAGAAGAATGTACTACTACTGCTAAAGCAATAGAGAGGAATAAAGACCAGGAGAAATTAGTGATGCCAAACACAGTTGCTCACTACTCACTGACCAATCCGAGGCCATTCCAGACACCTCCACCCAGTTTGTTTACTGACCACAGCCAGTAAACTTATATTCTATGGTATGGAATATCTCTTTGGTCACTTTGGAGTAGCTGTCCTGACAATACTGCTTCACAGCCTCTTGTACACCCTCATGCTTGTAGAGAACAGAAAAGGGGAAAGTCTTGATTTAGGGTAAGTAGTACTCAGCAACAACTAAACCGTAGGTGTGTTACAAACATTATTCTCATACTGAATTAAAAACACAGCACTGCACCAGCTACTAGAAAGAAGATTAACTATCCCAGTCGAAACCAGGACACCACCCAGAACAAGAACTGTAGTAGGTTCAGATGGAGGTATTCAAACTCAAAAAGCATCCCATTTGAAATACTGATGTTAACCTAGCTCTCCTTGAAGCATGGAAACAAACAAGGAGCAAGAGCTCAATAATGCTATTGGTTAACTTGTCCTCGGAACTCTCAGCTCTCATCTCTACCTCATATCTCAGACAGGCTTCTAACAAATTTGGCCCCGACTATATCCTCTTTAAAGAACACAAAAAATTTCAGCAAGCTTTAATTAAAACATTTAAAGGATATAAAGAAAGTTAAACCCCTGTGCATGTCACTAGTTTTCAAGCTATGCCTATATAATTTAAAGTCATTTATGGAAAGCAAGACATCTCTTTGTCTTTTACCGTCATACTCAAATACTAACAGCTTCACGCTCTCACCAAACTACCTAATTCAAACAAGGAAGTGGGAAAGGTTTGGAAGTTGTTGCAGTAGCTTTTGTTGGGGACTAGGATATTCCCACATCCCAGCCTGAACCAATATTGGCGAGTCAGAGGCTTCAGCACAAGTCAGAAGAAACCACAGTGCAGAAAGAGGCCCAAGAACAGCTCCAAGAAGGAGCAGGCTTTGCCTGACGCAGCCCTACCACAAGCTTGTACACCATGGACAGAAGGAGATGGAGATAGGATCCTTTCAGTGACTTGGCAGAGATGCCAGGTTTCTAAAATGTGTGCACGCTTCACTTTCTATTCTGCTTTTCTTTTGTAGGAAGGCTTTTTCCTGGGACTCATACCATTCTCCTAACAGAGTTTCCATGCCTGATCCTACCTTCCCATTTGCTTAGTAAAGCAAGTACTTACTGGTTCTAAAGCCCAGGGGAAAATCCTGGAATGAAGTGGAAAAAAACCCAGTGACTAGTGTAAATCAAATTGGACTATGAATCATAGCTGGCCTGTGGTCAGCAAAAGAGAGCCATTTTTCCTTCCTGAATGCTGGAAAACCTGTCAGTGATTTATTTGTGGTTCAAAAAGTAGCTTTTGTTTTTTTTTTTCTTCCTCAAACAACTTCAGCTGTGCTTGCCTTGGAAGTAGTGCCACTAAACTCCTACACTGTTCACCCTCCCATCAAGAAAATCACTTAGAGCCAAAGGTGTCTGTGGTAAAACTCCAGTCATGTCAATGGATGAAAAAGCCCAAATGAACCTGGTCCATTAAATGCTTTAAAATAGATACAGAGGAGAAAAGAAAAGGGAAAAGAAAAAAAACAAATCCAAACCAAAAATACCCTGGCAGAAAGAGCTATATCCTAGGGGTCACAGCTGAATATTAACATTTCCAGCTTAATAAAAGCCACAATCAAAGCCTCAGCATTTAACACCTAGTTTCCACTTGGCACAAAAGTAAAAAGAAAAAAAGAAAAATAAAAGGAGAAGGTGAAAAGGGAAAAGCAAAAAGAAATAATATTTTCTTTGCATATTCAGGAAATCTTTTCTCCAGCATATTTATGGGGACTTTTTCCTCTTCCCTGTAAGACATGATTAAGCAGTGCTGCAGCATCTACTGTCAGTTTGAATTCCCTGCCTCCCAGAATGAGTAGTTGTAATTAAAAGCTTAGCTCACCTTATCCCTCCAGCTTCCCAGGTGAAAAGTCAAGGCCTGCATTTAATTGCATATATGTGTGCATGGCTAAAGCCAGAGCTCTGAAGAGAGATGGAACTTGGGAGAAGTGAGGGGAGCAGGCATAAAGGTATCTGATAATTTCAAGCAGGGAAAAATGGGAAGGAGAGCAGAAAATGAGAGAACAGATTCTCCTTCTCTTTCCCATTAGTCTTCCTGTCCCCCACCTTCCCACCTCTTCTTTTTTTTTTTTTTTCCTTTTTATTTTTTGTTTTGTTTTGTTTAAGATAGAAGCTTTCATTTTACTTCTGACTTGTTCCATCACTTCTCTTGAGTTCCTTAATGGAACAAGGGATACACAGAGAGGTTTGTCCTATCCATGCATGGGCTCTGTGTTTTATGACATAGTTTAGTTATTTCACTTGTCTGGATGTGAGAAAAACTGAATCAACATGCCAAGCATGGGAAGTGTAGACTGCAATTTACATACATTAAGTTCACCCCTAGATGCTCTGTTCATAGGTGTTTTCAATCCCTGGTCCTGCTGCTTTGGCTTTAAGTCCTGTAGGGGAACCCCAGGCACGCCAGGTGCTGCACAGCAGGAATGCTGGACAATGTTCTAAGCCAAGGTACAATAGAATTGTAAACCTACAGAAAATAAAGGCATCTTCTCTGAACTGGGCATGGGCACTGGACTCAAATCTTTGGAATGAAACTAGGAAGTAACACACTTCAGCTCCTAAGCAAAGAAATTTGGTTCAGAGGTTACCACTGCACATTATACTTCCAGCTCCTTGGGCCCTCTGTACCTCATGCTGATCTTCAGAGAATAAAGACAGCTGTTGAGGATACTTCTGCATTCCACCACACCATGAGGCCACTTCTGCCCTCAGAAAGTGTTGAAACATTCCTAAAAATTTCACCAAGAAGGCCATGCACAGAATTATACAGAGCAATAATAATGTGACTGCAATGGGTAATTGAGTTTTGAAAATAGTTTGCACAAAGGAATTTTGTAGGAGAGCTGGCTGGATTGTTACAGTGCAGGGTTTACATGTTTGATTCAAGCTACCCAGCTGAAAAGGAAGACAACTCTTACAAAAGAATACTTCTTCCAACCTTTTCAGCCAACACCGGGAGAAGAAGTGCTTAATTCTATCTTGCTACCAATCCAGTGCTTGACTGAGAAGTCTAATCTGGCCCACCACTATTAATGCCTTTCGATGAATTTGGAATGCTTCCAAATCAACCATAACAGCAGGACCTGTTCTTAAAATCCATCCCATACACGGCTCAGCATAAGAGACGTGGTCACGCCTCACACTGTGGCTTTAACAAGCAGGGACAGGTTCCCAGCTGGTGCCTGCACTTGCTGCTCCCCCACAGGTATAACTAATTTTTAGGCAGGAACACAGACCAGGTTTCTAGGCAGAGTTACCTGCCTTAGGGCAGCCTCCAGCATGGTCCAGGCTGTGTAATCCCTCACCTGTGGTTACATTCCCAAGGTTTCTTCCTCTCTCTGGGGATACCTTGCACCTTTTTATCATCCCAGAACACTCGGCCTGTTGGTCATCTCACCAGATGCTGTGTCCTGTTCTGCAAAGTGTAACTGGGCCTGAGGAAACTTTGGTGTCTTCTATGCCTGCAAGTCTATGAGTAACAAGATCCCCAGTTAGCAGGGATCCATCCTCACAGAATTTCTGAACCTGTCTCCTTCCTAGGTTTCTGCTGAGGAGAAGAGTCTTGAATAGTAACTAGCCTCCTCAGCTACTGCTTTACTCTGCCTAGGGCAGCCTTAATCCCAGCTGTAGCTGGTTCCTGAGTAGTGCCCTACAGAGGATCTTCCTTTGATTAACCCCTGCTTCCCTACAGTTATGGTTTTTAGTGTTCAGGACATCACTAACCTCAGAGATTTTTTCTTTCATCTTTGGTTGCTGGCACCCTGAGAAATCATCAGTAGTTATGGACTAAGCCCCCCACAAATGGCTCCAAAATCCTTCCTGAAGCCCCTGGCAGGAGGCACGAGCACGCAGCACACTGTGTCTCTGCAGCACTGTATCTCTGCAGCACTGTATCTCTGTGCTCATCCCAGTTGCTCACAGGAGGCTGGGTTTTCTTGCACGGCTGGAGTGAATGTGTAAGATGGACAAGATGGACACCATAACCTAACTGAGCCAGCTTAAGAGGTTTCATTCCACCCCTCATCCACCTTCCTCACTATTCCCATGCGGCACAGTGCAAGGAAATTAAATACTAATGAAACTGGGGATCTGGGCAAAGCCTTCTAAGCCCTGAGTGTGTAGCTGTACTGAGCACCTGTCTGTCGTGGGTACTTGGGTCTCTGCTGGAAGGTTTAGTATGCACATTAATGGGCACCTATCCAGCCCAACATGGTTCCTTACTTGACCTGGAAGCAATGAATCTTGATGCATCTCAATGCAGCTGAGGATAGAGGGGGAAAGAGAAGAGCAGGACTGAAACAGTGGAAGTTAATTGCAGGGAAACTGCAAAGATTGATTGTAGTAGGTGAGGAACTATAGTGTTTACTATAAACAATATCAGCATATTTACTATATGCAATATGCTCGTCATTAAGACTGCTCTTCACATGGTACCGTATTTACAGTATTGGCTCCTCTTTCTTTACATGCAGGCTGATAGGACTATTAGCATACCCATTGTATTATCACTGTGTAATCACTATTAATTATTACTGCAGAGCATCCTGTGGGAGTACAGACATGCTATTTAATAGCCAAGCAACCAGGCACAGAGCTACTGCTGCCAATATCTTACCAAGTGTGACTGCTTCGCAGATCCCACCTCCTTCTGACCACTTGTTGGATGTCTCCTGCCACTCTCATTCCTCACACAGCAACAGCAATTCAGAGGAAAGCCTGGAGGCTGTACTAAAAATATACACACAGCACAGGCAGCCACAACCCCTGACTACTCAGGATGCTCCAGCCTCTGCTGCGCCTCTGGTGTCTTATGCATCATGCAGAGACAGACAAACAATCCCAAATGTAATTGCACAGCGTCCAGGCAAAGAAAATCTCACTTGAGGTGCTCCCCCCATCTCATTAGGGTGGGAGCAGGTGCTAGATGAGTTAATGAGCTTTAGCTGACAGGTGGACACTGCTGTGGTTGCAGCAATTGCCCCTTCCCTGCTGCCCACCACCTCAGCACAGCCCCCCTACATCCTACAGCCCAGCAGAGAGCACAGGCTGGAGGGGCAGCTGGAGCACAGGGCACATTTTGGTATTTAAAATCAATCAGATGTCCAAGGAACTATAGGGAAAGCAAGGTTAATTGCCTTGCTATTGCTATAAAAGCCAGTATGTCCTCTGCTACTTTGATGCACTCAGCTGCCTCAGACTGACAAAATGTCAGCTTCCTCTCAGATCATTCCTTACTCTTCTATGCTGTAAACAGGGTGATTCATTTAATTTACAGATGCTTTTTCTTCCTGTGCAATTAAAAATCTTAATTGGAGTAGTTTTTACAATGACTATGCCTTGTCTGTTCAGCAAAATAATTTCCTGACAGAGTGCAGGAAGGCAGAAGCCTATAGGGAGCTGGTGGGTCTGCAAGGAAGAACGAGGCCACTGTGATGCAGCCTGGTCTCTGGAGTTTGGGGGCCACTTCTGTCCGTGCAGAGAATGAGAAACTGCAGGGAAGACAGGGGAGATAATGAACCTCCCAAGGAAAGGTACTTTCTGCTTGGAGTCCCTTGGGATAAAAGCAGCTCTACAACAGAGCCAGCACCCAAGCCCTTCTCTTTTGTCCTGACAGCTGAGAGACATGCCTGGCCACTCATTAATGCTTCACTTCCATGTGGTGCAGCTTCTCCCCAGCTTCTCTGACACACAAAGCATACACAATATACCCATTAGCATTCTTTTTCCTCACTCTGAAATCCCATCATAGCACATCTATCCCCCTTCATCCCTCCTTTGGTTCTTAAGTGTTTACTGGATTGCGTTTCAATTTCTTCTCCCTTTCAAAAACCTACAGCACTTTGAGCCTGTCTTTCCTTTTCTTGACTTCACCTCCTGCCTGTTTCCTGGCCTCCTCTAGTGTGTGGGCTCATTTCCTAAGTCTGGGCTTCCAGAGCCACTCCCTTCTTCTTATACAGCTAAAATATATGAAAAGACCAGCACATTTTAAAAATACCCAATGCCTGGAACTTTGTGATAATTCAACTCCAAACTCCCAGTGACACACTGTAAGCCTATAAAAATTTCCCCCTCTGAACTACAAAAACAGAGCTACCAACACTGGGTAACCCTCCTGGTTCTCCCAGTGTCCTGCGATCCTTTCAAGTTTCAAGTTTGCGATGGTACCTTCCATGGTTACATATAACTGAGCATGTTATCTGTTCATAAAACAGAATACCAAATGATGGGCTGCTGCTTGAGCTGAGGGAAGCCACAACAGGTAAATGGACAGCAGGACTTTTGAAGCCAAGGATGTGAGTCAGCTCCCTACCCCAATGTTCAAGATAGCTTTCATAATGCCTTCCCATGGGAAAGGGCTCATCATGATAATTTAGGAGATCTAAAGAAGCCTTTATTCAATAAGTCATCCTTTCTGACAACTGAAAGTGCTCCCCATCTCTCCAGCTGCTGGCTGCAATACAGACCTGCTCCCCATGGCAAGCCTTGGGTTCCTGAGTATGTGTGTTGTGAGAAAACAGGGCTACCTGCCCCTTGAAATGCCCCCACATCAAACAGCCGTGAACACAGGGAACATCAAGACTTTCCTGCTTTTAAAGGAGTTTAGATGTCCAATATAAATTCTCTTTGATACAAGAATAAAGTGCTTCAATCCCAGTGGCACATTGCATAGGGGGCCCCCATGGCCCTCACAGCAAGTGACACTTCCACAGCACGCTGTCCTCTGCCAAGCAGCCAGGCTTCAACAGCAGGAAAATGGCTAGCTTTTCCCTGTTTACCTTCCTCTGGTGAGATTGTGTCCCCTGAGGGACATACTCCTGTTCATAGGGGTGGTGGTGGGGATGGTGGCTCCCAGGTTGATCCCTCTGCTGCCATGGTGACAGCCGGCAAAATGAAAGGGCTACGTGTCCCTCTGAAGTGACAGTCCTGCCTTTGCAGCACGGGGAGAGCGGCTGCTCTGCCATATGCTGTGGGGAACCAGCATCATCGCCTCCAGTTTCCATGACCCTTCCAGGCTTTTTCAAGTAAGTTTAATTAAACATTTTTTCATGTTTAATTGATCACATTCCTGGTCTGAGGAAGCTCGGAAACCTCCCTTGCTTGTAGCGCTGTGATTGGAACTTCTCCCCAGCAAAACCTCAGGCTCTGTGCTTGGTTGTTTTTGGGATCATGTGCCCCAGTGGTGGTGAGGCCCCAGAGTGCTGGGTCCTGTGCAGGCACCCGGGGGAACAGACTCCCATAGTTACTCAGAGACTGCCATCTGAACATGCAAGGCAGCAAAGAGAGGCAGGCGGGTCTGTGTGAGCCCTTGAGGACCACACCTTCTTGACTGCCAGCATTAAAGGAAGGAAAGGCCCTAAAGTTTGCCCTGGAGATACAAACCCAAGTATGATTCATTTGCCTTTCTTGTCATCACATCCTGAATAGGATGCTCCAGACAGAAATCCTCTGAATGGTGTATGAGGAAGGAAAAGAACTATACCAGTGTACACCTCCCTTTTCTCGGTAAAAACCTACTAAAAACAGTGGGGTCAGGAGCTGCTTTGCAAAGGCACTCGCACTCCATGGTTCCTTAGTGATGAAAGGGTATATCCCAGAAGGTCATATGCCGTGTACATTATTCACTCAGGAAGAATAACTCCTGGTGTTCATTCTGCATTCAGAGGGCTGTAGGAGCCATGGGCTGGAAGAGAGCTCCCGAAGGCAGAACTGGGAAGGGAGAGAGAGTGTCACATAGATAACTGACAGTGCATTTTACAGTCTCATTTTGCATAACTCCTGATTCCAATAGTGCAGCCCACTGGTTTAATTTTCACTTTAACAGAATAAACCAGATTTGTTCTCACTCGCAATGCTTGCAGGGGAATAAATGTGCCACTTAGATAAGTCATCAGAAAGAAAGTGCTCTGTGGGAGCAGTGGATAACAATTAGTGAATAAACACTGAAGGGGACTACAGAGATTTGTATGGCAAATACCAGTTATGTCCCTGAGACAGAAGACATTAAAGTGCTCCCTACTGTTTGGATGGCACGTTACTGCTGAGCTTCACGGTGGTTTTGAGAAGTGGCAAACACAGTCATCAAGGCACAGGTAGCACACTTGCTTTTGTACCAAGAAAGCAAGGGGCAGATAAAAGGCAGAATCACACGGAAGTGGGAGAGGCAAAAGCAACTTCAAAATGCTACAGCATAAAACTGCAAATGGATATACTATGGGATATGTTTGGCACCACTACAGAAGTCAGACTACTTTCTATCTCTGAGCAAAATAATTCTAGCACAAGTCAGGTCAAAGGTCCTACCCATGCATACCTTCCTCTGGATTCTCATTAACATTTTGTTGATGCTGTTGGAGAGGCCAGCTTTGGTCTCTATGAAAAGTAATCTAAGGACAATAGAGCTCCTTGGATCTGTGCAGCAATGCCAGTTTGTATGATCATGTGGTGCCTTCCAGTAGAAGCCACAACAGTGATTAAACATAGCTAAATTTATTCATGGTGTTAAAACTTCTCTCAGCTTCCTTCTTACTGCTGGAGGAAAAATGCAAACCATTGTTCCATGACTGGATCCACCCTTTGAGGACTTGTACTGACCTCCTCTTTGATGCAAAGTTTCCTCATTTTGTGATGTTCTCCATTTTTATCTTCACTTCTTCTATTTGAGTTCTTGTTTTTATTAGTTTTTAATTTTTATTTCCCTTTTTTCTACTTCATCACTATGCCAGATATTCCAGAAGGAAAGTGATGATGCACCCTTTCATCTATGACATGGACTCTCCAGTCAGTTGGATGGCAGGGAGTGATGGACTGACTGGGAGAGTTTACCAAGCTTCCTAATTATGCAGAGACTCTGTCCTTTCTCCCAGTAGTCTGCACACTCTCCACAGCAGGGTCTTCACATGGAGAGAGTTTCTTTCCTTCTGCTGCAGTGATCCCCAACAGCTGATGCAGGTTTCACTCATTAGTCACAAACCCTTAATGAATAAGCTGATCTGGACTGACACTGGCTCTTCAAGGTGCTATGACATGTGCCTCTGGAATTGAGACTTGGATAGGCAGCCAAAGCTGCCCTTGGTGTTGGCAGAGTGGCAAGGATGTAGCAGCAGCCATGAGGCAGGGAAAGTTGGGAGAAGAAGAAATTAACCCACCAAGACGTAGCACTTTTGATCTTGACACACTGGCTGCTGGGAGGTGTCGGGCTTCAAGCAAGAGCTCGGACTGGAGACCAGAGTCCAACAAGCAGTTCCCTCCAGCCCACACTTCTGTGATTCTGCAGGCAGTCAACAAACCCCCTCTTTCACAGCAGTGCCCATCCAGTGCCTAAACTGGATTGCATAGATAGTCTGGATCTCTGCAGCCAGGAGTTACCAGCTCCATTACCAATACCGGGAAGGCAACTGCAGCCAGCTACCTTCAACCTGGTTCTCCTATATTCCAACTGCTCTAAAGCTGCAAGGGCATAAATTTTAACTGCCAAAGGCACAAAACTCTGGATAGATGCATGTGGGCAACACAGAATTCTGGGCTGCTGCAGTTTCATTACTCCTAGCACTTGAGGTGGTTATAGCAATAGACACACGTGGCCATATCATAGAAACACCTTGAGATCAGAACCAAGATGTGTTAGTGATCTTTCCTAACTTCAACATCTATGAATACATTAATTCACATAACAAATTCTCCAAACTTAAGGGTATTTTGAGGAGTCATTCTGGTCTGGGTCCTCACATATTTGAAACTAGCAAAGTGCTTCCATTTTCTTTTACATCCCATTCTTGCTCCCATTGAGTAAGAAGCTGCTCTTCTGTACCATTTCCTAGCTAGGCCTGACTAATGGAAGCCATGAGGGCTGGGATTCTGCAATTTGCAGTCTGGCAAAACCCAGAACATTTCTCAAGGGCCTGGAAACATCAGCTGTTTCTGAAATCAGTGCCTGGGGTTAAGTGCATATTTGTGGGAAAAGTGCTTTTATCTTTGGTCTCTAGTCCAGTCCTTTTCCTGGACATCTGTGTCTGTGTCATAGGGTGTTGGAGGGAGGAGGAATGCAAATACTCAGCCTGTCCTTTTAAATGTAAAGGCATGTTTTTCATATTTCACAGAATCCTAGAATGGCTTGGGTTGGAAAGGACATTAAAAATAATCTAGTTCCAACCTCCCTGCCATGGGCTGGTGCACCTTCCATTAGACCAGAGTGCTCAAAACCCCATCTAACCTGGTCATGAATGCTTCCAGTGATGGGGTGCCCCAAGTTTCTCTGGGCAATGTGTTTCAGGGCCTCACCACCCTCACAACAAAGAAATTCTTCCACACCTAAGTAAGTTTGCCCTCTTTAAAAGCATTCCTCCTTATCCTGTCACTACAGGCCCTTGTAAAAAGTCTCTGTAGTGCTCTCTTGTAGTCCTCACTAGGTATTGGAAAGTGCTCTAAGATCTCCCTGGAGTCTCTTCTTCTCCAAGCTGAACAATTCCAACTCTCTCATCCTGCCTTCAGAGGTGAGATGCTTCAGTTCTCTGAGCATGTCCATCACCTTCCCCTGGACTCCCTCCAAGAGGTTCATGTCATTCTTATTCTGGGGCTCCACAGCTGGACACAGCACTCCAGGTGGGGTCTCACAAGAGCAAAGCAGAGGGGCAAAATTCCCTCCCTTACCCTGCTGGCCGTGTTGCTCTGGATGCAGCCCAGGATACATTTGGCTTTCTGGGCTGCAAGTCCACGTTGCCAGCTCGTGTCAACCTTCTTGTCCACCAACATCCCCAAGTGCTCAGGGCTGCTCTCAACCCTTTCCTCTGTCCTGCCTGTGTTTGTGCTTGGGGTTGCCTCAACTGATGTGCAGGACCTTGCATTTGGCTTTGTTGAACTTCATGACGTTCACATGGTCCCACTTCCCAAGCCTGCCAAGGTCCTTCTGGATGGCATCCCTGCCCTCCAGCGTCTCCACTGCAACACACAGCTTTGTGTCTTTGGCAAACTTGCTTAGTATTTATCTGTCTTAATAGGGAAAAGCCTCTTTGCACCTAATCATCAGCAGCCACTGTGACTTTTATCAATAAACCAATTTTCAGTTGGGTCTGTAAAAATAAATAAATAAATAAATAAATGCAACTAGAGAGACAGAGAGAAGAGACACAGACGGTATCATTTTCAAAGAGGTTTTTAAAAACACTTTAAAGAGCTTCTTCATTTTTTCCCTTTTTCTCTCTCACTTTTTTTTTTTTTTTTTTTTTTTTTTTTAAATTTAGTGACAGTCTAGGAAGGAGGAGATGAAGATAAAGGAAAAAAAATAAAAAGAAGATTTAATGAGGATGAGAGAGAGGCTGAAAGGATGTTTCCTAATCTGAACAAGCAGTTAAGGAGAATCAGGACAGAGAGAAGGGATGAATTTTAGAGATAAGTATTGGGGATGGGTTGAAGCAGTAAGGGTAAGAGAAGAACAAATGCAGGCCTACATTAAGAAATTAAATCAAATCTGACAAAAAACCCAACAAAATCTGGTACCTTCTGCTATCTCATCTCAGGCCAGGCCAGTGTTGTTTTCTGGAACTGGAGGCACCCAGTGTGGAATGTCAAGATACCACGAGAAAAACAACTGCTCTCGTCCTCCTTGAAAACAGTTTTCCTTAAAGCAGGAAGCAGAGAAAACCTCCTGAGAAAAACTGTTCCCTTGGTGCCTCTAAGCAAATCTGGAGTTTCTGATAAAGCCATTCAATTGAGTCTCTAGCTGTATTGCCCAAATTTCATGCTGTTGGCCACAAGTGGGGAAAACTTGCTGCTGCTCACAGAAAGGGCTGTTCTGCAGTCAAAGCAAGAGATGAAGATTTCCACTGCCTGTCTTTAGTTTGCTTCATGAGTGGGACACATCATTTTGTCTTTCCACGTCTGAGTATTCCTGCCTCTAAAATACCAAGTATTTATAATGCATTCAGATTTAATCCAGTTGCCTTTACTAAAAAGGGGTCAGATTTTTTCATCTCCTTCAGAGGCCATCTACTCCTAATGTGAACTCTCCGCTTCCAACTGAAATAGGTAGATGCTCATTTCCTGCAGCAGGAAGAAATAACTTTTATCCCTGCAGTGGCTGAGCAACTTCAATGCCTGCATATGCTTCTTAGAGACCAGTCCTGACTGACACAAATTTGTGACAAGACTTCCCAGCTTCATGGGGGGATGTGGTGACCCTTAAGCACATTGAGGTCCTTAGATGGAAGGGGTTATAAACCAGCAAGAATTATTTGCTACCACTCAGTCCCTTCCCTGCTTCTCACCGTCACCTCAGAAGACATTTCAGACTTCTTCTTGTGAGCTCTATTTTATTTTTTAATTTCCAGACCCGCTGAATGAGATAAGGGCCTGGAGGGACTGATTTACGAAGGGAGATTAAAAATGCTAGATACCTACAGTTTAGTTAAATGATGGACATGATAACTCCTTACAGGAATCTAATTTTCTTTGGAAGGACACAAGGGGAGGAAAATAAGGAAATGTACAGCTCTAAGCTTTATTTTATTTATAATTTGCTTTTATTTACACTCAGTAGGAGAGACACAATGGCTGCCACAAGAGTGACATAGGAACATAGCACAACCCTGCTGGAAGAGGTATGCCAGGTTAATATAAAGCAGTTAAATTGCTGTGTGAAGATAGTTAGCTGGAGAGGGATTAAAAAAGGCTCTAACACAGTTAATGACAGCGGAGAATAAAAATTTGGGGCTTGCATCCTGCAAAGTGGCCACACATAGTAATCTGCAAGATTCAGGATTTAAACAGAAAACCAATTAGCCTGACAACGGGCTTAGGGAAATGAATTGTGGAAACAGCCGCAATACATCATAGATCAGTAGTTTACAAAAGAGGAATGGAGAGAGGAAACAACATCACATTAAATCCTGCAGAGACTAATGGAGAAATACCATCAGGAGCCCTTTGCACAGGAAAAAGAAACTGGTAAGTTATCTTCCAGTGGTTTATTCCTACAAGAGCTCTGCTAAGGGGATCAGGGAAAAAAATGTAAGAACCCCAGATGATCTGAAGAGCAAACAGTATCATCAGGAACAGAGCTGATCTCTCTAGCTCTGGGCTCCCAGGACTGCAGAAATGCTTGGGCTGCTGACCAGCCAAACCAGCAAAGGGCATAAAGGGGTTTTTGATAGTGGTCCCACACAAAACAGGTAAGAGGTTCCAAGACAGAGAAATCTGAGGTGTCTAAGCAGCAATGTGAAGTGTGTCTGTAGAGCTCCTATGAGGAACACTGGGAAAAGACATAGAGTTACAGAACATCCTGAGTTGGAAGGGACACACCAGGATCATTGAGCCCAACTCCTGGCCCTGTGCAGGATGTGCCAAAAAGCACACCATGTGCCTGAGAACATTTTCCAATGGAAGATGATGCTGGACTTCAAGACACAGAGCTGGAAAGTGAGACTCGTGATCCCTGCAGAGAGTGTAAGCTGTTAGACATGTCCTTGGACTACTCCTCACACTGCAGCACCATATTAAGTCCTGAGCGCTCATCACTGCAGAGTGATAAAATCCTCAAATCCCTTCCTGCTTCTGCCACCATGCAGATCTGCTGCAATATAAGATCTTATGCAGAACATGAGGATTTCTTTCAAAGATGTCCCCTAAACTTTCACAATTTCAGTAAAGAGACTGCCAGCTGCAACACGAGAAGCCTCTCTGGAAGAGGGAGAGCAGTAAGTTTAATGAAGAGCAGTAAGGTGGTATCAGAAGGAAGAGCAACAAAGCAAGGAAAAGTCTAAATGTGGTGTCAGTTTTTTCTGCACCATAATGGAGCACCATGCTCCTGTCCTTGTCACAAAAGCACAGGAAGCAGCTCTGCACAAAGATGGAGTCTACACTAGAGCCAAGCCTCCAGGGCCTGTGTTGTGAGAAACCCTACAGAAAGTCAAACATCCTTTTGCCTCGTCAGGCACAGATGAATGGGCTTGGCAGTGTCAGCAGGACGCCAGGTTGAAATAGAATCTGTAGTTCCTGCAGCTGTGGCCCAGCATATGCCAGGGTCCCTGCCGCATCTGAAGTCACCCCTCACGAGATGACCTCCTCTGCTTGATAATCCCCTTTTACTGGGGGATGCCCTTGAAACCCTTGAAGTGGGGCCCAGGGGTTCACAGTACCCAAAAGCCATACCTTGCTCATTCTGCCCTCCAAAAGCCAGCATGACAGCTGGCACAACCCAATGCAAGCGCATCTATTTCACTCTTGCCTGAGCAAAAGTAACGTCCATTGTGCACTGTGAGTCAGCTCTTCTTCCAGAAGCCCAGCACACAACCACTCCCATAACTGCATGGGTCTCCAAGGAGCAGAGACGATTCCTGAAGAAGCAATAGGCAGCTGGCAGGTAGAAGTGATCACTGCGTGGCGGATGGGATTCCACAGCACACTGGAGATGGAAATATCACCTTAACAAGCATGGACAGCCCCCAATGGACTATAAAATTCATTTGGAGACTGAGATAATTCAGAGGAGCCAAGTGGCCCAGCAATAAAAGCCGGAACACATAAATTTAAATTCAGAGAGCTCTGCAGTGCCCTAGCAATAAGTGACAGAATAACCCCTCCCCCCCACACACAGACTTATCCAGACCCATCTAAAAGTCACAGTCCAGAGACCAGAGAGAGATGTACAGAAACTGTGTTTTATAAAGGGAAAGAGGGCCAAGGGGATTAAATACAAGAAAAGTGCTTACACATTTGGGACATGTAAAGGATATGTACATGTGCCATGGCAGCTGTGCTGGGTGGGTATTGTGCAAGCAGATTTTCATTAATCACATTACTCAATCACAAACTAGCATGTAGAAGAGGCTAAATATTGTTCTCTATTATACATGGGCAGACCCGTTCAAGACAACAATTTCACACTACCTGAGTGTAGCTGAGGGTGGATTATGGCAAATTGCCTTTATTCTGCTTTTATGTACAACACAAATTCTCTTGTCCTTTCTCTCTTCTGTCCCCACTGGGATTCCTCCCCAAACTGCTCAGACAGTTCTTCCCAAAGCACTTCCCTCCCAAGGAGTTAGTTTGCCACTCATAAGATGAACAGCCTAAAATTGTGATAATAAAAACTTTATAGCACTCCATCATGTTCATTCATGCTAATGCTCTCTCTCACTGTGCATATAGCAAAAATTTCAATGCTGGAGAAGAAAGAGAGGGTTTCAGATGGCATCACAAGCATGTTTTTCAGTGCTGTAAAAACATGGCAGTTCAATATACTTTTCCAGCAGAAGGTGTCCATCAAGGTCATTAATGACTGAGAGAGGAGAGACAAGAGCAGAAAGTTGCTGATCGATGACGTGTCATAGTTTGGGGACGGAAACTGCGGTAGACATGATCCATACATCTCCGTGTCCCCACAGGGAACTGTCCTAATCTAATAAGACAGGTGTCTTCATGAAGAGGTCCCAAGGGCAAAAAAAAGAGGTAGAAGTCTAGCAAGTGACATCAGTTGCAACTTGGAAAATTGGACAGTGTGGGGAGAGGGCTGATCTCCCTGTAGCACCTCAGTGCAGAGGTGAGGACTCTTGAGGCTTGAGGGACCCACATGGTGCAGAATGCTAATTACCCTTGATGAGGGAGGAAAGGGACACTGGCTCAGATGGTAATTCATTATAGCTAGTCCACCAGTCAAGGGAGTCCTTTGTCAGGGTGAGGCAGCCACTCTCACTGATATAACAGGCACAAGCATTTTGATTTCCAGGCTCTGTGAGTGATGGCAGAGGCCACACCTGCCCCCAGAGCTTAAAAGCTGGGATCTTCAGCACCAGCAGAACAAGCCTTCATCCTAAAGGAGTCATTTTACTTTTTAACAAGTAGCAAGGGCAGACATGGACAGAAGGTGACAAAGAGCATACAAGAACATCCAGGACTTGGGTTTAACAACCACCATTCTTTTCCTCTCCCATACAACTGGTCTTCCCAGAATCAGACCTGACTGTGATTTATTATTATCTCTAATTTTTTGTACAGAGGCAGCACACAGGAGCTGTGTTTGCAGAACAGAAATTCACTACGATAAGTATTACACACACAAAGACCAAAGATACAACCCCTGTTCCAAGCATATTACAAATCAAGCACAGATTAGAAACCAAGATAAATATTGCAGTGTGATACACCTGAATATTTTTTTTTAAACTTGCCTTTATAAAGGAACAGAAAACACTTGTTACAATAGGGTTAAATATATGTTTAAGGAAATCCAATGCCTTTTAGGAGCAGCTGAAGCTGGTGTGGAAACAGATGAAGACATCTCTTCTAGGCATTTTTCTGCCTTGTATTTTCTGTATTTTTTCCCCCTACCTTCTTCTATCCTAATAAGGGCACTTGCAATGGAAACCAAGTTCTTTGCTGTTTCTGAGGTCATTTGCTCTTGCTGCTTATTTCCCTCCCTGCACATCATCAGCCAGTATGTGAACCAAAGGTGCTGTGGAGCAGAGAAAATGCCACCTCCCAGGAATGGAAATGGCACTGCATCACCATTCCTCTACTTATGAAGTACCTGTCTTTCATGATTTCTTTTTTTTTTTTTTTAGCAGTGTTTGCCCTCTGTATATGACAGCTACCACTGAGATCAGACTTCAGTGTGTAGGTCAAGCTGGTCAACTCAATCTTTGAACAGGTTTGACTATTTGAGTTAGTGAAATCTCAACTGGACATTTCAATCAAAACAACTGTGAGACCTGTATTAGGTCCTTTTACCATTAAGGCTTAATTTTCCAAACTGAGCAGAACAAGCTGCACTGGGTAAAGGTATCTTTACAGGAATAGCTGTTACAGACCTGGGCACTGCACCTGTTTAACCTTATGGAGTTCAGATAATATAACTAAAGCTTTAGAAAACTTGTGATCCTCCATGCACTTGTATGCCCCTGCTGCATCCCCTTCACTGAGATCAGTCCCAGCCCTACTCTGCCCACAGCATGCATAACCCACACTTTTTCTCCCCTTTCAATGGTAGGGAATTGCATCAGGAGACACAACTGAAAGCAAATCCTCCTCAGCCTGCAGTCCCAGTGAGCCTCAGCAACCAATAGTCACTGGAGGGTTTTCCCAGGAGGAATTCCCATTGCTGACGCAGAGGGCTCCCCTAAGCTGCCTCCATGAAGGACTCTGGCACCCCCTCAGATGGAGGCATAGCCCACAGCCATCAGCCTCACGTGAAAAATTGCCACTGCCAAAGCCAAGGGTCTCTGCCGGGTCCTCTACACAGTCTCCCTTGGAAAGTATCCCTTATTACTTGCACAGGAGGATTTAGGGCTGAGCCAGCCCTGTGGTTTCCAGAGATAAAGCCATGTCCCTGCCCTTGTGTGTGAGTGAAACAAGCACCTAAGGTGGCCAGTGAAGAGCAGGATGTTCTCTTTTGCCTTCCTCATCGGTGTAATCATCCCCCCACCGTTCCCTCCGGCAGGTAATTTTGATGGAGGTGTTTCTGCAGAACCCACTCTGGGACTGTGCATTATAACAAAGCTTAATAGGATTCCACAGTCAATTACTCCCTACCCATTTTTCTGCAACAACACCATTGCACATCCGCTAATAAGTGAATTACAGGAGAGAAAGGCCTTTCCTTTGTATATGCAGGAGATGTGTCATTTGGCTCTTCAAGTGTACGAGAAAAGAAAAGATTTAATTTTTTAGCCCCTCTCTTTCCTCGCTCTCCATCCTCCATGAGATGAAATAAACAGAGGAAAGATGTGCTTTTTGCATAAATTGGGGATGTATGATTGATAATGTGTTATCTTGTCAGCTGGAGACACCTGCATGGCAGGTATTTATGCTATCAGAAGGGCTCTAACTGGTGAAATACAGTTTGGTGCCGATAAGGGGACCCAGGGACTCGTGGCGCCAGCCCCAGGAGGACAGGGGGATTAATGCTGATATTTTGCAGCTTGCTCTTATTAAATTCTGATTCCTTTTGTGAAGTGAAAAAAAAGAAGAGGGGGAGAGTGATTGGTTTTAGGCAGATAAAAGACAGGAGGGGTGGGGGTGGCTGTTAGAAATGGGGCTGATGAATGGCCAGGGTATCTCTTGGGAATAAAAGCAAAAAGTATTAAACAATTTTCTGATTGACTAGATCCTGTCTGTCAGGCAGAGAATCAGAGTGGGGGGAATGGGTTTGGGGAGTTCCTGAGAGTACAAAGACACGGTTATATTAAAAGCAGAGCTTAATTATACAGGTGGGGGACAGGGAAAGAACCAATTTCCTTCATTTGCTGGAATTTTTAAACATGCAGCACTTCTGATGTTCAGGCACTCAGCTCCCAGCCCAGCCTGCTGCCATCAGCTTCTGCTTAATACCCATGGCAGGGCCTCCTGCTGCACAGAGTGGCCAAGCTCCTTGAAATACTCATATTTAGGATAAGGCTTCCTCCAAGCAGGCAGCACACACCAGGTTATGGCAAAGTTATGTGCAGGGGGCCCCAGCTGCAGTACAAGGGGCAGTGGGGGGAGCACTGGCAGAGCCGGTGGGGGAGCCTCAGGCTGGCAGAGCCAGCATGTTTTCCACTCCTGAGCATTTTCAGGATTAAACCCTGAGGTCTTTGCTTGTACCTGTATCTTAGAAAATAATCATTTGCAACATTCATGAAAGAAAAGCCTTAACAACTTCAGATAAGCTCAGGTAATACTTTGCATATTCTGTGGGAATCCCTCTAGGGCTGGGAAAGCAGTAACAAAACAGCTGGGAAGGAATGATCCCAAACACCACAAGCATCAGTGAGGAAACATGCCACACTGAGCACATACACTGTGTGCAGAGAGGGTTTCTATCAGCTGCAGCCAGAACCAAACCATGCAAACACAAAAAGGGCTCTGAGAATATCACAGCAAGAAAGATACAGCAACACCCTTTTATAGGATGGGGAGGTTTGGGATGCAGACACAGATGGATCCTTTCGGTTATATGATTCTGTTTGTGGTTCTCTGGGCATGTATTATTAATATGCTACAGAGTTTTAATTAGAGCTGAGAGATTCATTCATTGTGAATAATTTATCTGATTAATTTTGCCTTGCTTCTGTTCATGAATCGTCCATAAGCAGTTTGTAATTTTCTCAAATTTATTTGTCATTTGCAGTTATTTGCTGACTTGTCTCAGTAAATAATTCTCAGCATATTGTTTGTCCACAAACTGTCCCTAGATAGTTGATATTCAAAATCAAAGCTGGGTTAGATACACTTTTGTTAAATATATGCAGTAAATCCCATTGGATGTTTCTGTTTCCTCACTAACCTTTAGGATCAGGCTTCCATAGAGAATACTACTTTTTATGAGTTCAAATTTTGCTTCCTGCAAATAGTCTCTAATATTTACATAAAATTCACTGTTCCCATGAACATTCCTGCCAGTCAATATATTCACTACAATACACACAGAAGAAACCACAAAAGGAGTGCTTTATACTTGAGGCAAATAATTCTTTTGTTACACAGTGCCCCAGTCTGTTCCTAGGAGATCTGACTGAACATTTGTTTA
>VZSR01001342.1:2563338-2580174 GCA_013398615.1 Brachypodius melanocephalos
TTTTTTTGCCTGGTTTGTTTTGCTTTTTCAGCTCTCCTGGTCATGGGTTATGTTCTCCCTAAGTCACTCATTCATGCAAACTGTGCTGCATGCTAAATACATTGTCTTTGTGTGCCACCTTTGCCAGCCTGTCTCAAAAGTGTCCATCGAGCACAGGGCACTGGGATAATCACCATCCAACCAGAAAGAGTGACCCTCACTGGGTCACTGGGCATGCTGAGCAGTCACTGCATGCTCCAGCCTGTGCTGCCATGAAAAAACTTGAGGCACACAAAGTGCCATACAGCCAAGCTCACTGACACGGATGACCTCCACTCCGTGGTAACAGCAGAAGTTTGCCCTCTCCACATGGGACCTTTCCTTTGAAGAAACAAAATATGTTGTATGGCCATGAAGAGAGAAGTTTCTCTGCTTGCAGTGCTCAGAAACCAGCGTGAATAGTAAAAGGCATCTTTTCATAATTACTAAGTAACCTCCACTTGGTAGTTTTGAATAATTGGCTTGTGACAGGGAACTATGGAGAAACATCACTGTCATCCGACAACATGCAGCAGGAGTTGCTTATTTTTAAATTAAGTTCAGCAATGAAGACTCACATATTTCAGCATTCCAGAGCAGCTGGAAAGTAAATATTGCTGTGACAGTTCTGTGGATGCTCTTAGCCAGCATACACTCTTACAAGGCTTTGTAAGCACATGCAGACATGACATAATCAGGGGTAGCACAGACAGAAGTGACCATTTGTGTCACCTAGTACAGCACTAGTGGAGCCAGGACCATATCATCCCCTTCAGCATTTTTTCCTACAGCCAAGTCCAGGCTTTTAACTATTGCCAGCTGTGAGAGTCCTACTCAATCTTTTCAGGACTTCACATATTTCAGCTCTCAGTATCTAAGTTCTCCCAGGCAGTTCCCATCTTTCCTTTTCCTTTCCTTAAAATTGCACATCTTTCAGTGCAATTTTATAGCTTTTATTTATTACATCCAGGGATGGAAATAACCTGATGTATCTGTGTTTTGCAGGTTTTTTGAGGGTGTCATACCACTTTCTAGCTCAGCATACCAACACCTTGTGTGTTTCCATTTGACCCATGTGTCCCCTTTAAGTCCTCACGCTCTCCAATCCAAGTCCCACCGAGGTCAGTGCCAAAAACCTCTGGTTTTTGTGGGTCTCAAACACAACTTTTGATAGTCACAACTCGTAGACCTCAACCAAGCCAAGCACTGCTGTTTCCCTTGTCCTTCAAATCAGTATCCCAACAATCTGGCCCGTCCTGCTGCTCAAATCTGAATTTTTTTCCAAGTCTTCCTATGATATTCTTCTGCCTTGGAGACTAGAATGGACAGGGAATACTAGTGCCGTGCTCTGGATTCACTATTTGCATTTTTTTGGGTCTTAGCATCCTATAGAGCTTTGCGGGTACATGCAGTATGAACATCCTATAAGGCTTTGTAGGCATTCTTTATTTTAACACGCAATGGAATCTGTGTAGATGCATTATTAATACCCTCTTAGCTGGCAAGAGAATGGTGATATTTTCTTATGAGAAATGTAATTGTTTAATATCAAACAGTATTATTTCAAAGATTTAATTGTGTAATTGGGGTCAGTAATCGCTCGGTCGTCCTCAGAGCAAGAAGAACTTGCAGAGTAAAAGATTTATTGTCCTGACAATAGAGAGCAAATTTTAATATTTCTGAAAAATTGAGAACTATTAATCCTGGCATGTGTTACTCTCAAACATAGTGAACTGATAAAACTTTGATCTAATTTTCTCTTTGAAGGGGCATTGGTGGGGTGTGGGGAAGACTGTTAACTGGATGTGGCCTTCCATTGGAAGCACAGCAGAGCACAAAGGAGAGGCACATCCAGCTTCACAGGAGCTCTCAGACTGTGCACAAGACAGCTACTGAGAGAACAAACTGTTCCATCCCACTGTGCTGCAAGGAGAGGGAAGACAGACGTGGTTTCCATGACCACAGGCTGCTTGGTGGTCACCTCTCAAAGGGATGCTATTTGCATTTGCACCCAGTGTGCGCACACTTGTCTGTTTCTGGGAGCTCCAAGCAATATTTGCAATACAGATTAACTAATACACGTGCCAGTGGATGATGAGATGCACACATGCCAGTTGCATCAAACATATGGGTAATCTGTCTGTGTGAAGCTTATGAACTCTGTTTGATACTGGGAGCTTGAATATTACTAGAAACTTCAAGCTTTGTTTTAATGAGAAGCTCTGAAACCTTCTCTGATTCGTTTGGGATTTTTTGATTTTTTTTTTTGTTTGTTTGTTTGTTTGTTTTGTTTTTTTTTCCTGTATCTAACTTGAACTAAAATTCACAGAAGGCAACAATGATAACAAAAAAAAGCCCGTTAAATTTTCATGGTGTCCTCTCAAATGGAGCACTAAAGCAAAGCAAGAAAGAAAAAGAGCACCCGAACTGGTGAGGCAGCAATGGGGACATACTGAAGGGATGACCACTTATAAAAGCAAGAGTATTTGCCTGGATATTTGGAGAGGAAGGCTTTCTGTGAAAACAGAAAGGCTGCACAACTTCTGTGATGGGCACAGGACCGCAGTGCCCTTGGATGCCAGCAGGGAAAGGTAGTGGAGCATGTGTTATTTTGCAGTATATAAGGAATTATACAGCAATACTTATAAAAGGAAAGAATTTCTGGGATTTTTGAATGTTTAGAGTTGTGATAACTTTGCTTTAAGTGACACAGGCCCCTGAAGAGGGGTCTGTGGACTCCCCCTGCCTTCAAAGCCAGAGCTCTGGTACAAGGTGGGCTTTGGCTTTGGAGCAGTGAGGATTGGCTCCAGGGCTTGCAGCAATCAAAGCATAAGGCCCAGTTTCTGTGGAAAGAACAGAAAGTACACCACACAGGGCAAGGGCAGGACAAAGAAATGAGGCAAATAGCCTATGCAGGCCAAAAGAAGCTTATAAATATATGAACCCAGGATGCCTGGACACAGCTGCAGCAGTCTGGCATGGAACCACCTAGAATCTATATCAAGGCTATACAACAGAGATGAAAGTGCAGATACTAGCTTATAAATACAGCTGGGCTGCTCGGCTTTTTACAGATGTGGGCATTGCATTTGCAGCTGAGCCCCGAGATCTGCTAATGAGAAACACTATCTGAGAGGCTGAAAATAATGAATTTATGGTAGTCATCCCTAGGCAGTATGTGTTTTCCAGACATTTAAAAAGAAAGAGCTGTCCCTGTTAACAATGTTTTAGTAACTCCTTACTTTTACAATATTCTTCAAACAAACACAGGAGCAGAAACAACTTCTTTCTCTTAGACTAACCTTCCCTTTCTCAGTTACTTTGGCCAGGTGTGTGGGGATAGCCAAGATTTAGACCTGTACCTGAATTGGTCTTGAGATCCAAAATTCAGTGACTAGAAACCAAATTTGAACACTCTTGAGTTCTACCTAGGAGCCTCTGCTAATCACTTCTGGATATGAACTTTTTAAAGTTTTGAGCCAGCTATGGAGAAACACAAGACTTTAGGCAGAATTTAAGCTCTCTGTATCTGCTCAATGTATCCAGCCAGGCTGGCTAGATGTGACAGCCACATCTTATTCTGAAAGGCAGAAGTGCAATTTTGCCCAGCTTGAATGACAAAAAATAGTAGACTTTGCATACAAGACATTTTGATGTGGGGGAAGACATCTGGGTCATATAAAAAAAGATTTCCTTTCCCATTCCTTGTGCAATGTATATGACATTTATTTTTGCTTCCCAAAGATCACAGGAAAAGAGATACAGGATATGTCATGAGAGAGAAACTAAGACTTGCAAAGCAGGTTTTTGGAGCCCAGAAGGACCTGCTTACCAAACCTGGCTCCATGATCCCAGAATCACGTTCTTCTGTGTACAATCTGCCCTGTGGCCCGTTAAGTCAAAAACTGAGACTTGCTGCTAAAAGCCATCAGCTCCTGCAAAATGCTGCTCTGCCAGTTCAGCCTGGAGGTCTCCCTGCTCTTTCTTAAAGCAATGCTGCAATTTACAGCTCTCCCTGAGTACAACAACTGCCATTCTCTGCTTTACTGAAATAGCTTCCTCTGGCCAATGCCAAAGAGTGTGTTATTAGACCAGTAACTCACTCCTGAGCACAGTGATCCAGGTATGGCAATCCCCCAGCATTTGCTTGAAAAAAAACAAGCAGCAGTGAAACTCAAAAATTACTCCTCCTCTCATTCCTTTCCAAATGATGTGAATTCTGGATCCAAATGAAGGCCAGCAACAGAGAACATGAAGGAAAGATCCTTTTGCTATATTGTCTGAAAGGAAAACAACAACTACCAAGGTATGCCAAGGCAACAGATTCACCAGTGGAACCTGATGCTGTTAAAAACACACATTGCACCAGGACAGATGGTGGGTTAATGCAGTGTCCTGCACTGAGGAGAGAGATTCATGGTGCAGCAGTGGTTCTTCAGTGGGCTCAGGCTGACTCAGCCCCAGCAGAGCTCTGCTTTCAAGGAAATCTGTTTCACCATCATTGACAGCATGTGTCTACCACCTTCCCCCTCTCCTTAGATGATATTGGTTCCACTAGCAGGCACAGAAGACATGCTTTGCTCTTCATCTTATCTCAGTGTCTACCATTAGGAGCAGGTAATTCCCCTCAAGTAATTTCTCCCCACTTTGCATGTGTGTTTATCATCTCTGTGTCTGTGACTGGTGTGTGCACCTGTGTGTGAACCCACTGTGGGACACCTGTACACAAACATACAATGTTTATAGCAATTTAACACTCTTATTCAGCTGGATTAAATGTGCAAACACTAAGCAGTAAGATATCTCTGTTCTGCTGTCACACAGAGACTCTGACACCTAGAGGATAGGTGGAATGTGAAATCATATCACTAGAGTGTTTTGAAGAGACAGAAGAGATTACAGGCCACTAGGCTTAAATATTTTCTCCAGAGCTCCAACCCATCACTATGGCCTCCTTTTTGATTCTAGGAAAAAAATCAATTACAAATTGCTATCAATGTAAAGGTCCCAGCATCTCCTGTACTTGAACTGTGGAGGATTCTTCCTAACACCTCCCTGGCCCCCAGCCATAAATACAGAACTCTTTCCTTTGCTCCCTGCTGGCCAGCATGAGGGCATTTCACCTTGCTTGTAGGAGCTCAATAAGATGCAAAATATGACAAGCTGGTAGAAAAGAGAAATAGACACATATTTCATTACTGAAAGGGAAACAAAAAGAGGGCTGCAGCAAAGCTGGATAATAAATAGATTTAAAATGCTTCTGGCTAGTGCTAGTGTTCCTTTTTAAGCCTACACAAGTTTCTCAGAATGAGGTGGGAGGTAAGGAGGAGAGGAAAAGCAATGTGTACACTCTGTGGAAGGACCAAAACTCCAGCATGGTGATCAAACCACTCAGGCAACTCTGTCGACATAGCAGAAAAAGAGGGGGAAAGAGAAATGGGGAGGGAGAGGAGGGGGAAAGTCAGGACTAATGGCAGCTTCGAAGCAGAACAGCGCAGAAAAGAGATGAGAAACATCACAGGAGAGAAATGACTAGCTGAGGAATAAATGTATTAAAAGAGCAGATTTATAGTCTAAGTGGTCACACAGGTCTCCTGCGGGCTTGATAGTAGAGTAAACCTGTCAGGGATACAGACTGGTTCTATGGCAAGGCAATCCGTGGGAACAAGCTTTGCTAATCCATCCAGGCACTGCCCTGTGTGATCTCCAGGATGCTCTCCCCAGCACCAACCCACCACTAAGCACAGCAGAGGTCATTGAGGACCCTGCTCACCCTGCAGGAGCAATAATGCAAGGAGAGCTACCTGGAGAGACACAAGGAGCATGTGTGTGCTGCCATGCTTGCCATGTCCATCAGCTCGGAGTCATGTGTGTGTGACACAGCTGGATGCAGTGGCCTGAATTCACCAAGTGCCACCCAATTTCCTTCCAAAATCTTTCCTCTTCTTGCTGGTGTGTTTTCTTGCTGCTGCTCCTAACAACCGTGCACCAAACATTTAAAATTATGCGCCCACTTGCAGCCACTGCAGCACAATTTATTCAGCTCACCAGTAATCCTGAAGCTGGCCTAGTCTGTGGTTTGATTTGCACAAAGCCCAGGTCATATAGGTCCCAGTAAATTCTTAATCCACAAACCAGTTTCAAAGCCAGCATGATAACTAACCCTCCTTGCCTCCTCCCCAGAAACCCTGGAGGCAGCTGATACCCCCAAGTTAGTTTTAGGCTGGGCTATTTCCTCCCTGAACACAATGCATCAGTGTGCTCGCCAAAAGCCAGCACCTCAGGCATGGAAACCAATTCTCCATGCTATCTGCAGAGGTTTGGTCATGGGATAATGACAGCTTGAATTCAAAACCCACTGACGCTATTATGGCCATAAAGAGGGAAGGAGGGAGAGCTGCGGAGAAGAAGACAGACACAGAGGTCTACTTCTGACTGCAGGTGCATAACAGGGAAGCAGTCTTAAATACTCTGACATCTGAGAAGGGAATACTGTCCCTCTCTATTGCTGAGCCACCAGGGACATGCTATCTGAGCTTTGCCATTTCCACTTAAAAAGGAGGACTACCTCTAGCACCTGAAGCGTGAACCATGTGCAGCTGTTCAATGACCTGAAATAGAAGAAATGAGAAAGCACTCAAGGTAGTTGCATTAATTGCACATGTACATCATAGTGTGCATACTTACAGCATGTGGAACTCACTGTTGCCTGGGAGAAGCAGAGCAAAGATTGAAACCCTTTGCTTTCTGTGCTATTCTCATATGAGAATTTTCAAGATATGAATAAAACAAAAACTTACAGAAGTGACTGTTGGTGTGATAAAAGAACCAGGGAAATTCATCTTGTTCTTCCCAAACTTTCCCTATCAGATCTCTGCATACAAACAGGGATTTAAAATTCTCTATCCTGACCATCCAGCAGCACAACCAGCTCCTACCTTGTGGCACTGTCACAGCTTGCTTGTCCCAAACTCAGAGCAGAGGGTGCAATGATGAGGGCACAATGTTTTTATGAGTATACCTATCCTAATTTTGGATACGAAGACAGATCTCTATATCACCTCATACTGGATCCACATTTATGTGACAGATTTGTCCTATGATGCAGGACTTCAAAGGGAAAGGGGCCAGAGGTTCAAAACACATGCATACCAGTGGCAGCACCACTGTCAGAAAGCACAGGGGACACAGGTGGAGGGAGCAGGGGACAGGCTGAGAAAACACTGCATGTTTTTATCTCTCCATGACTCCAGCAGCCTACTAAATCCTGAGAGAGCACCACATGGCCTTGAAACGTGCAGGGAGCTGCAGTACATCCCCAGCTGTGCCCATGTTGCTGTGATAAAGCCGCTGCTGCTGGCCAGGAGACAACTTTCTACTGACTTGCCATTCAGGCATGCCCTCTCTTGCTGAGCTCACTGGGAGTCATGATGCAGAAGGTGTCACTAGAAGCAAGATGGGGACAACCAGCTGATAGGTTGTACTGCATTTTCCAGCTCAGAAACATCGCCTAAATCAGTGGGTGATTGCAGAAACTCAGCAGTAGTGGCAGCACTTGCTGAGATCAACATTCGGAGCTGTTTTCTCCAAAACATAAGAGCACAGTCATCTCCACAATAAAAAAGTGGCATGGTGACATACCACCTCATTTCAGCTTCAAGCAGCAGTCTCACCAATAAAAAAAGTGTGAATTCCTTAACTCTGTGCATGTGCGTGCCCAGAATTTGTGCTCCATTGCCCCCCTAAGGGGCACTTCACAGAGCAGGCTCAACTGGCAGCAGAAGTAGAGAAATCCAAGCCCATTCACTTTTACCAGAGAAATTTCAGTGAATGATTATTTAAGAATGTGGTAACATTGAGGAACCAACAGAGAACAGTCTGTAATTTGCTAAGCACTGTCAAAGCACTGAGCAAGAAGCAGCTCCTGTTTAAGTGCCCACACTTTAGTAGCTAGACCTGACACTGATGCAGTGAGTTATAGACATATTACATTTTAGGTACTTGTGTTTTCTTGCTTTGTTTCTGTGATATCTCAGTGCCTTGTGGTAGAGTATCTGCATTCTTTATGCTCCTGTAAGGCAGATGCCACTGCTGTATCTGACTGGTGAACGTGGGCAGTAGGGGGCTAAATGACCTGTCCCACATCCCACAGGTTGGACCTGACAGCAGGAAATTGAACCTTCATCTCTCAAATGCCAAATAGCCTCCTAATTGCCACCCCTTCGTTCTTGTACCTCTCCTCTATCTAGTGTATACATAACAATCAGGCAGTTAATATCCCTGGTGAAAAGTGGGAGCTTTCCTCCTGCTGTCTCCATTCTTCCCAGTGCGTGTAGTATTTCCCTTCAAGATCCAAGCCCCTTTGAACACACATACCCCTCATCTGACACCTGGACAATGTTGGAGGACTGCTCTGATGCCTTTACTTTCTCTCATTGTCCAGAGGAAGAAAATGTGAAAACAAAGAGATAAAATGCACCTAACAATAACCCTTATAGTAATATTGGGAGAAGATTAAGTCCTGCAAAGCAGATGCTTCCTTCAGAGCTGCTCAATAAAGCTGAGGGAACTGTTCCTTGTATTTGTAGTCACTTTGAATATATCCTCCTGTACTGTTTTTTCTTCCTTCTGCTCACCACGAGGGCTGAGCCTCTGCTGACTGCTGTGTGCTGGCTTCCCGGGCTGGTGGACTCTGTAAAGATGGGTTGGCATTTTTTGTTTTAAGGTTTGACCACTCAGCCCATATGAGAGGAAAAAAGGCCTTAGCTCACAAGAGAGACTGTCCAGTGCACATCCCACAGGAAGGTGAGACATCGGAAAGGCCTCAACAGGCCCACATAACTCTTTTTAACCAAACAACTACCATCTTTCATAAAAGGCATTAGAGCTCAGCTTTCCCTCATGAATCACAGGAGAGTGAGGGGGAGTTATGCCATCGACCTCAGTTCTCAGTGAAATGGATTTACCCAGGCAGCTCAAGCCCTCTTCACATCTTTAATAAAGCCATTCCCATCTACCTGCCTGAATAAAATTCTTCCTAACAGTCTCTTTGGTCAAAGGTCCCAGCTGATGCCATTGGTTATGTTTTCAATATGCACCTCACACCTAGGCTGCTTTGTGTTCCTGTGCACTGTGCAATGGAACAGTTCTTGATGAACAACAGTCTCCAGAATGAAGCCCCCTCCTTCCCTGCTGCTAAAACTCAGATGGAAAAAACCCTCAAGACTCACTGGGATTGATGAGTCATTTGCAGCATTGCATCTTTTCTCAATGTTACCTTCATCTCATGCAGGACCAGGCTGCAGTGGGTGGGTACCCACTTACCTATATTTGCCCTAGCTCCCATAAGTATAGGCCTTTTTAGATTAACTCCTGGGCTCTGGGGAGAACCACAGGATTTGTACAGCCTCTGTGTCTCTGCAGAGTACAAAATTTACATTCCATGCCTGCATCACTCACACCTACTTGCACACAGCTGCCCAGTCCCACACCCTCCTATACCACCACATGTGTGCATCCTCTCATAAATTCAGGTTTCCTGTCACATTGCCATAAACACATTTTGCTTTCTGGTTCTTCCTATGTGAATATCTCTCCTCCACTCCATTTGCATAGGTTCCCAGAAGGCACATAATACCATCAGGCTAGCTGAAGACTCAAGCTCACCCTTGAGCCTGAGCACTCCATTTAGCACCCTCACCTTCAGGTGCCTTACGGTATTGCTCAGGCTTGGTCTGTGGTGTGCTGCTACTGAGAGAGAAGAAATCAGTCTTGGTTGAGAGGAGGAGAGGGATGGTTCAAACCTAAACCCTGCCCAGACAGACAGAGATAGCTGATGGCCACCTCTGAGCTCCTGCTGAGGCAGAGAGCACAAAGACAAGGACGGATGGACTGAAAATGTCTTGCTTGCACATCTCTCGCGCATTGCTATACCTCCTTTGCTAATAAATATGAATTTACTGAGGCTCCTGCTGAATGTCACTTGTCTTTAAATGTCTCTTGACAATACTCAATCTCCCATCTCTCATGGTTAGGTAGGAGTGATGAACAAGGAGACACAGTAATCTCTGTTCCAGCCCTACAGCGTACTGCAAGGGGGAAACAGATGGCTTAATATATTCTCTGTCTTCCTCTTTTCAACAAATCCTGGTACTTGCAGAAGAGCTAATCACCCAGAACTCCAGGGGGTAAATTTTTGCCCTGCCCAGATAAACAGCTCCCATCCTATATTTTCTACTGTCCTCACACTGTTCATCTTGATTTGCTTCCCTGAAGAGACCAATTTCAGAAAGTAAGGAGAAGAACAAGCTTCAGCTGCCATTTTTGTGTTTGGTTTTTCCAATGAACCAGTCAGAAAGTATGAGTCCCCTTGCACAGGTCCACCCTGACTCACCATAAACAGAATTGTCACATGTACCACTTCTTCCCATGTGATGCTGCTCTACAACATGCAATCTGTCACAGCAAACAGCACATGCTGACACGGTGTTCCCAGCCAAACCCACGGAGCCACAGTGACAACAAAATTACAGAACAGCCTGGTCACTAAATTACCCAGCAGCTATGAGACAAGCCTTCTGAATTGCCTTGTTATTATTTCCCTAATACAGTCTGCTATAGCATCTGGCAGTGCGGTGCGTTTCAGGGCTAAGCATGCAATAAAACTGTGTGATTAGATAGTTAACTGTCTTGTGATAACAAGGTAGGGATTTGCAACCAGCTAGAAAAGGAGAGATCCTTTCTAACAGAGCAAAATCCAGCCAGGAATGCTTAGGCTCCAGACTGAAACACACATGATTACCCCCTCTAATAGAAAATCCCCACGTGAGATTTCACCGGTGGGCGAGAAGGGAGGCATAAGGATTAGGGCTGGTTTTGTTTTTCTCTTTTCTTTTCCAATGTTAATTCGCTCACACTGGCTGGTCAGGAGAGAGCAGTGATTACCTCTGACAGGGAGAACGGGGAGGGCAGCTTACTGTGGTTAGTCCTCCAGGGAGAATTGTAGAGGCCTGTGCAGCTCTAAGCTGAACTCCTGGGGACCACAGCTGTTAGGGAGCCTCCTATTAGACTCCTGTGGTTGTGACAGCATCCCACATTTATCTTCTGGGGACTGGGCACCTGGGGGTTGACAACAGATAAAAGCCTACCCAGGCCCAGCTGCTTTCTCTACACCATAGAGACATCCAATCCCTCCCAAGGGTGGAGTGGTGAAAACCAGAGAGGAGCACAAGTCCCATATTTGAAAGTGGAAGTCCTGAGCTCAGAGTAAGAAAAGAGGGTGTGATCAGTCTCACATAAATTAACCTTTACAAAACTCTTTCAGATTCTAATTATCTGGCAGCATGAAGGGCCAGGTAACCATCATGTAGTTACAGGAAAGTTGCCATGTAATTTGCTGTGTAGGTGGATACTTGGGATACTGCTCTGGTAATTGCGATGTGGATGAAGGGGTGTGCAAAGGTTTACCGTGGGTGAGTGATGATTTTTACAGAAGGGAAGCAGGGGGCAACCTGACTTCTCCTGTCCCTCCCCCACCTGCCAGGAGGCAAATACCATGTCCACACAGATGTCCAATTCATGGCTCTTATGATGGGGCATGGAGAATGGGCTGCTTTTCTGCTGCTGTCTGCACAAACAGACCACAGAAATGATGGTTCATACCCTGAGGAACAGCTCACACTTAATAGATCAGGCTTAGGAATCAGACAGATGCCTAAGAGCCAGATTCTCCACAGATAGGCCACAACACAGCTCGATTTGAGACTGGATGAGGCACAAGACCTTTCCACTTGTAACCATCACCAACTCTTGCCTGGTATTTCTCTCCTAACAACCGTGGATTTTGGTGCTCACATTTTTTTGAAGCAGCCCTTTGATTTCTCTCCCAGTCTCCTTCCCTGGCACTGTTAACCAAGCAGGTAGGAAAGCACATGCAGTCATTTGCAGTTATTCCAGATGCAGCTCTGGGACAGCTCTGACCTTTTTCTGTTTGTGTACAGCCTGTTTGCATGTGTCCAGCAAAATGCATTCCCTTGCACCTCATACACACCCATACACTGTAGTTTTCACTTTGTTCTCCTTCTGCATCACCCTACAATGACCTGTGAAACTGCACACATCCTCTGTATCAGGAGGGGTTTTGTAAACCTTGGTTGGCTGGACATGCAAGGAAGCTCTTAAATGGAAATACTCTAACGCTTAAATGGAAATTGGTTTGAATCTTCTTCAAATCCAGCCATTTTCTTCAGCTCACATGTTCAGAACTCTCAGACTCTGTTACATCTGTGATAAGCTAAATCCCAATCTTAGACACTCTGCCCCAGTAACAGTGGGGTACCTTGGTGTTTTTATCTACTCCAAGCAGCCCTATTTCATATCCTTCCCAGAAGAGAGATGCTCATGTCAGATCTCCACAGCAGACCTACCATGGGAGAGCTCAAAACAAGCAGTGGGCAGATTACTCATTACATACAATTTATTTAGCAGATTCTGTCTTTCTTTTTTCCCCTGCTGATAGATGGTCTATGAACAAACTTTTATGCATTTATTATTGTTTATTATTTATTTATGCAAAATTGTTCAATGAATATTTTACATGGGCAAATTTCAGTCTGGGTGTTTGTAATGAGCTTTCATTCGATTAGAGAATTCTGAATATTCATAATGTCTAATTGGCCATCTCAGTCACATGGTACTTTTTCCTGTCCCCTTACTAGAAGACTTAACTTTTATTAACTACTTCCATCCCAAGGAAATTTCTTCTCTCAGCTGAAAGGATAACAGTGATTGGCCTGAAGGTGTCTTTCTGAAACACAGATTGTTGCAAAAGAGACAAGTCTGAGGCTATGTCTCTATGGCATAAAGCAGAGTTTTGCCAAGATCCGCAAGCCAGTTTTCATATTAGAAGCAGTTGTCTTCATAGCAAAACACCCCAGCTATGCTCATGGAGGCTTTTTCCTCCCCAGGGTTAAGTAACCAAGCAATACACTAACCTAGCATACAGTTAGATTTTTTAGTCTTGGCTGGGTGTCTTTGCATATTATTGCTACTTACTTGTGGATACCCTAGGGCTAAATTTGGTCATGTTTAATGGAGGAGGCTCCACTTCAGTTAGTCCATACTCCTAATGCTTCATATGGACTTCCAAAGCCTGATTATCATCCCCTTCTATTGTGGAAACATCAGATCAACTGCTTCCTAATCCTGGCTATCTCTCCATTGACTGTAAAGAGCCCACAGACAATGTGGCTACAGGCATTTGTGCTGTAAGTTGCAGATATTCAGTAATAGGCAATCTCCCTCATTCTGAAGAAGAGGTGGACATTGTCAGGCTGCCTGATGATTAGGAGTAGGCACAGTAGAAGGAAAGCATATTTGAACTGCAAAGAGCATGGCAAAACCTCAAACCAGCAGCTAATCCACATTTTGATGTGCACAGAGTATCAGAACACGTCAAGAAGAAGGAAGAAGGGTAGAGGGGCAGAACTAGGAGAATTTGTGGCATTACCCTACATATGATTTGGTCATTTCAGCCTTCTCTTGTGCACCCCTATGCATCTGGAAGGGTCACATCAGAGAAGAAGGCTTGCCTAAGGTGCTAAATCCCAGACTCCAAATGTATTTCTACTCCCTAGTTCCTGCTGGTGACAGGATGGGTGTGCATGTCACTGTCACAGGGCATACACGGGCATTTGGAGAGCAGTACATGATGGGAAAAACCTTAAAGTCTGTGGGCTGTGGTGCCATTTGGAGCTGTTGCTCTTTTCTGAAAGCAAGCTCCAGTTGTACTGTTCTAATCCTTTAGTGTGGGGCTAGGAATCGAACTCATTTTGCTGGAACATGCAGTTGAATGCAGGGACACAGACAATAAAATACTCCAACACTCCTTCCTCAATCAAAGAAATTACATGATATTAATGCAAGGTAGCTTGGGTTGACTTTACCTGTGTTAAAGCCAGGAAATTTAAAAAATGATGGTTCCCACAGCAACCTTAACTCACCCATGTTGCACATATCTAATAATGCAGAGTTAACAGCATACACATGAATATAAAATACTACTCAAGCAAATCTCAGCCATCAAATTGCATTAATATTGATTTGTTTCTTTTAATAATAGATTGTCCCATCACTGCTTTCAAGAGAGCTTTTTATGAAACTATTTTTTTAAGTTAAGATTAAAAAAAGAAAAACCCAGCATATTTTATTCACATTTGATATTTAAAAGAGGCGACGTTGTTTCTCTGTATGAGGAAACTGACAAATAGGTAGAATTCAGTCCTCATTTTCACTGTATTACAGTAATTTCAGCTATGGAGTTTTTAATTAAAAATTTGAAACCTAAGTGCGATGACAGCCAGAAGAGACATGATCGAATTTATTGAAAAAGATATGAGATATTAATCTCCTCCTTCACAGCCTAGGTTTCCTTTATTTCTATCACTGAGCTGAACCCAGTGCTGGGGATAAGTCACCTCATTGATGGGTACCAGCCTAGGAGATACAGTTCATTCAGGGCTATACTAGACTCCTACCCAAATTAGCAGGATTAAAAGAAAAAAAAAAATTGAAAAAGGACCACAGGATCCTGATCCAACATCTGACCAACACCTGACTCAATGAAGGGATAACTGGTCTTAGTGCATGCTGCTCAAGATGTGGCATGTATGTTGAAATTGGCCTTTTGGTACAGGCATGGGAAGATCAGCTACTTGATGTCCTGAAAGGCACAAGCAAAATGAATAACAAAGCTGTTTGGGGATTCTAACCCTAAAGGGGGATTCTAACCCTAAATAACCTGAGAACATGGATGCTGCTATAAATGATCACCTTCCAGGTGTCTTACAGAGGGTCTAAACTGAATGGATATGGAAGGAAATGGTGCCCAGAGGTCAGGACTCAGCAGACAGACACGGACAGCTGGGATGGCTGCGGTGGTGCTGCACAGCTGCTTGAGCAGTGTGTGGCAGGAGAGCCGTGGGGGCTGCAGGGGAACCCTGACTGAGCAGTGCAAAGCCAGGCAGTTTGCACGGCATCCTGGAAACCCTGGCAGTTCTTCCCAAAGGAGTAGCTGGCACCCGGTGACCACCAATTTTAGCAGCTTTCTGGCCAAGGACCGTAGTGCTCACAACCCTGTGGCCAGATCTCACCACACTCCATGGCAGCACTCCGGAGTCACTGCAGCACACAGCTCTGTTCTTGAAAGACACCCTCAGGCACAAAGTAAAATGAATGAGCACCAGGAATTCAGCTGGTTCCTTGAGAGTCATTCAGTCAAGGGAGAAATATAAACTCCTTTTTCTTAGACCCTGACACCTGACTCGGAGACGAATCATCATCAGAAAAGAAAAATAATAATCAAGCCGAACAGCATCCTAGACTGCGTGTCTCAATTGGTTTTGGTTTTAAAGCTAAATAACCCCCAAATTTGATTTCAAACTCCTTGCAAAACCATCTCCTCCAGCTTCTCGTTGGACGTTTCCAGCTCCTCGTTTAAATTAACTTGCTAAATGTTCGTGTCCCTGCCTGGTCGGAGGCTCTATCTGGTCCATCGGAGGAGCCTGGCTGCTCACGTGGCGGCTCTCATTAGCGACAGGCAGGGACTCAGCTGCGCCGGCTTTGATAAGCCCGGCTCCACTCTCACAAGTACGCCGCAAAGCAATTAAAACAGCAAAGGGCTCTTTTTTCCCCCCCTACCATCCTTCTTCTTCCTCCTCCAAAGCTGAATAAAAACGATTCGATAAATTATTCTTTTCGGAACTAAACACTCGGGCGAAGGAAGGGGGAGGAGGGAAAATCCACAGAGGGGAGGCAAGGCGCTCCTGAGGCCCATTATTAGCCCGCATCCCCGGCTCGGCGGCAATCACGACAAATCCCGGTGCTCGGGACGGGGCAGTGGCACAGAGATGCGCCCCGCCATCCATCTTCTGCTGTTCTCGAGACCTCTGGATGTGCTCCCTATGGACACATTTGTGTGAGGAATGGATGAGAGCCGGGCAGGTGTTTAGGACGGTGTCAGCCCGGTGTTGTTATACTGCCTGCCTTTAGATGCAGTGCGGGCTCGATTCCCTCAGCATCGCCTGAATTCCTTCAGCTTAAACTAGGGAAGGAAACCTTTAGAAGCTGATAAAAAACACGGTTTGGAGGTGCCTGGATATGCTACCATTGCCACCATAGCAGGAGCCAGAACTGTATGTCTGAAAGAGCCCTGGGGTTTTGCTGTCTGTCTGCAGTGTACCACCAAGTGCACTGTGCTTTTCTAGGACTCTCACACATCAGAATAACCCTCCTGATTACAGAGAAGTAGAAAAGATGGGAAAGCCTGGGTACCACCTAGATTAGATTAAGTGATGCACTGAAGTGCCTACTGATTAATGTGGAACTAACACAAGACCTCCCGCAGGAAGCAGAAACAAAGATGGGACTCAGGGACTCAGGAAGAGAGGAAGGGTTGGCATGGCAATAACACAGCTCACAGTCAGAGACCTGCTTCTGCAAACTGGGCTTGGCATTCACAGAGGGGAGCACCTGATGGCCAGGGATTGAATGGGAAGGCTTAATTGAGACTGCACTATCCACGAACAGACATGCTAAAACATTAGCCAGTACTTAGGCTCTATCTGTGTTTTTCAAATGTGTCTGTAAAATCACTTTTATTAAATGGGATTCTGACAAGTGCTTGAATTTACGGTCTGCTCAGCGATCAAGTACCATCATGGGGATTGGCCAACCACCTCTGAAACTCTGTATCTGTCCTTACTTAGTCTGTGATCACGATCTGGTTTGAGCCAGGCTTTCCAGTCCTCATTGTGGGGATTA
>VZSR01001342.1:2580270-2678094 GCA_013398615.1 Brachypodius melanocephalos
TCAACAAAACAAACCAACCCCAACAAAAGTACTGCACACAAAGGTTTCCAATCAGCAGCACATACCCACTACAATCCAAAATAAAATAACTGTAAAGCTGCAAAATCCTGCTCCTTTTCCCCTATGTCACAAAATCACCTGATTCACATCAGGATGCATTCTGAGTAAAGAAGGGTTAACATGCAAGGTGTTCTATACAACGTCTTCAGAGAAGAATTCTCTCTCTTGCTGTCACCTAAAGAAATGCTAAGGGTTCATCCATTTAGGTGACAACATCTCTGACTTAGAAAAGCAGTTTTCAGAAGAGGGGAAGTATATCAGAACATCTGGGAAGTTAAGAGGGAGAGAAGCTGGGAACTGGGAGTTTCCTGGCAGCCTCAGGTGGATGCTACTGCAATGATGCATTATAAAGAGGCATGGAGAGAGAGGCAGAGGGTGTAGAGGACACAGTGCAGTTTCCAAGGGATCATCCATCACCAGTGGCTCTGCCTTCTCCTTTTCATGCCAACAGGTGATGGAGCCTCATCCATAAAACATTTCCTGGGTGTCACTAACAGGAAGACACATTGGAGGGTTACATTCACTCTGCATAAGAAATAACTTCCCAGATGAAGGAGAGAGCTGCCACTTTTAAACTCCCCATGCTTTCCTCCTCCCCACCTGTCCCTGAATGCTGCACCCAAGAAATCATCTGTCTCTCTCCACCCGCTTCTTGTCTCCTCAACAGCTGCTTCTGTGATCCATACCACAGGCTCCTCTTCCATAGTTTCTTTTTATGTAAGCATTTTGTATATTTTATGTGTTATTGGTTTTGTTTTCTTATTTTTTAATATGGGCTACCCCATATATATAGATGAGTGAACTCTTCTCATAATCACAAGAGGCAAATCAATTTCCAGCATATCCAACAGCCCCTCCAGCTCCTGGCTCCTCTCAGCTCATTACTCCCTTCTCACTTGCTCCTGAAACCATTCTTCATTCATACCCTCTACATTTTAACATTTCAACAAAAAGCTCCCAAACGTGCACATTCAGTAAAACACAACAAAAGCATAACATCTCTGTTTAGCCTAGGTGACAGGACCCTAACGACTACAAGAGTCAGAACTACAAGATCTCTGAAGGTTCTGCTCCCAAAATAATTAAAACAGAAATATGTAGGAAGCGAAAAAATAATTTTAAGAAGTGTTCTGGCAGGCATAGCCAGTGACTAAATGATTTTCATTTAAATTTACAAACAAAAAATGGCTGGATGATTCCTTAAGTACTTTGGATTCAGGATCTGAAATATGACTCAAGTTACACCTGATGGAATCAGCAGCTTTTCCTGTAATGTTCTAGAATTGAAGGATCGTTTTGACAAACCTCTGCATGCATCAGCTAATGTTGGCAGCCCCCACAAACAGAAATTAAGTCCTTAAGTAGCAGGGAAAGCAGAAGGGCTGCAGGGAAGCCATGGAGGAGGGAGGGGCACTGTAAAGCTGGTGTGGGGAGCCCAAATTTGGGGGAGCTGAGGGGATGGTGGGGATGGAAGGGGGTCAAAGCAGGGAGGGGCACTGGCAGAGCTGGGTGCAATGAGTGATGTGCAGCTGTTTGTGGCCAGCTCCCTCATGGCACATTTTTTCACTGGAACTAGAATTCAGCCACTCTTAATACCATCTCCTGTGCCATTTATTGCCTGACTTACCAAACCTAACTCGCTTTTGCAATTCCATTGCTACATCAGCAAATTGATGGTTCTGACTGCCAGCCTCAGCTGTCAGCCATCCAAGTGTTTGTAGAAATGTATTACACTTGATGCTACGATGTTTACTTGTCTCCAGAATGAGACGTGGAGTATCTGGATAGTAGATGAATCTCACCTGTAATTAAATGCTTCTAAAAGAAAAAGTGGCTGCAGAGTTAGGGTGAGTGTATGTCTTGAAGATGGATATATGCTATCTGAGCACTCTGCCTATGTTTTGGAGGATTAAACATCATAGAACCATGGGAAGCTAAGATTGCAAAAAGGAAGGATGATGCAAGAGAAAAATCAGAGGAGAAAGAAGACCTAGAGAAGGCAAAGAATGACAGTGAGACAGAGAAGACTACCTAAAGAAAGAAGGAAAGGTGGGTGGAATCACTGAACAAAGAAATAGGAGAAGGAAAGAAAAGCTCTGTAGACAGCCACTGAACACAGTGCCCCACCTTCAATCCCCTCCAGAGGAATAAATGCTGACCCTACTTCTTTCCTGGCTTGTCAGGGGCTGTTTGGCTGAATAAGTCCAGCCCAGCAGCCCTCTCTCGCTCTCTCAGCATTAATATATTCATTTCATTATTCAATTATTTAAAACATTTCTTATGTTCCGTCTATTTCACACAGATGGAGGCGGGGTGAGCTGCTCCCTCTCTCTTTAAAGCCTGTACTGCAGGAGCCTGGAGGAATGTAGGGCACAAAGGGCTCCTCAGCACCAGCTTCCATCAGCTTCACCCTGGCTCCAGCACCAGGCTCTCCCTTCCATCCACCTTCAGACATCTTGTTCCAAAGGACACCGTGTGAGTGACCGCTGCCACTGCGGTGTCCCCTGCATGGCACAGGGCGCTCTGGTGCCACCGCGGGCTGTCACAGGGAAGCAGAGGCACTGGGAGCTGCTCTCCTGTCAAACTCTGCTGGTCCCTGCAGACCAGCTGCTGCCTCACGATGTGCAAAATGTAAGGCTGCAGGTTACAGAGAAACTCTTCCTCTCTCCATTTGTCTATCAGCTTGTGAGGGGCTAATTAGCTTGTTAGTCATGATGTCTCTCTCAGGCTTCCAAACTACCATAAATCTCCTTCTTTCTTCCAGGGGAGCATTGACTTGGATTCTTGAATGGGAGACCTCCAAAGGCAACTTAAGGTGCTGAAGGCAGAAGAGTTCACGAGGGAGAGTCTGTCATTCCTCCTAAACCTCATTAGCTGCCATGTCCCAAAGTGATGCTGAGAAGGGCCATCTGTAAAACAGAGTCCTTGACCATTTGCAGTCACAAGAGAGTCTGTGGGTATTACACAGCACTGCCCCACAAAGAGCACTACTAGAATCTCATGGAGTCAAGTTGAAAGATCCCTGCTGAATCGCTCAGCCAAACCCTGCCACCTGAAAGCATCAGCCACATTAAAATCATTCCTGAAAGCTGGTTTCCCAACCTATTCTGAACTCATAGCGGTGCAGGGTCCATGTCCCCCCAGGCCCTCTTCTCCATTATGTCATAACAGTATCTGAAAACAACTTTGTTAGCACATGGGACTTTTCCTCCTCTACCCCCATGAACACCCAGGAAACTTTTGACAAGCCTTGCCCTGTACTCTCAACTCACAATTTTGACTCCTATCAGACTTTGTGCTATGACAGTCAGTTTTCAAGGGAGGCTACCCAATTAAAGGTGTCTCACACACAAAGAGATTACTCTGTCCTCTGTGTGACTAACAGTTCTTGTTTGCCACAGCTTACCAAACAGCCAGACCTGCCTGCTGCTCTGCTGTGTCCCCGTGCTGCCTGGCATGGGCTGCTTGTTAAATGGCACTGAGGAACAGGAAATTCAGCTGGTCTTGAGCGGTACCATCAGTGCAGGGTTTGCCTTGGGCTTCCTGCAGCTTGTCACTAGAACTGGTGGGTGTATCCAGCCCCCAAAATCCTCATTTGAGGCAGAGCTGGGTAAGGATTTTCAGGGAATCAACAAGGTATTTTCAGTTTATCTTAGATTTTTTTTTTTTTCTGCAAGAAAGAGTTAGCTATTTGACAAGAATTTTGCTGCACCTTTATTAGCAACCCTTATTGTGTTCAACTCTTATGGGAGAATTCCCTCAGTGCAATTCCATTCAGGCAATTCTGCTAGTAATCTGCATGGTTACCAACACTAAGGGATGGGAGCAGATAAGGGGAGAGCACCTGGGGAATTCAGCCTTTTGCTCAGCCATGAGGATTTCCTGCAGTGCATTCTCAGACTTTTGTCCAATTCTGTGATAAATGTTCTCAAATGATGGAGTGTTCAACTGCTCCCTTTATAGGAAGAGTTCCTGAGCCAAGAACAACTCACTGACACAAAGTGAATCTGGATAATCAGCCCCATTTGCATTCTTTCCCTCCTGATGCTAGCTAAAGCTGGGTAAACAATTCTGAATGAATCATTTATTAGCTTAATTCTACCTTGTCCAATTCATGAACTGTCCACTGGCGCTTCCCAGTTTTGTTTCCTCCAGCCTATTTTCTCTTCAGAATCATTTGGGTATGAACACAACATAATTCACTGAAGTCAGCAGGATTATTTCTTTGCATAAAAGGACAATTTCTTTGCATAAAAGTAAGCTTGTGCTTTAAAGCTTTTGTTGAACAGGGTTTGTCTTGATGGATCTTGTTTGTTTTTTTTTCTTTAGAAACTATCTTTAATTTTCAACTTACTTGTTAGCAGTTGAAATTTTACAACTATCTTTCTTGAATACAAGAGTCATGTGGTACGTTTGCATAATATTGAATGGATGCAAGCAACTCCTAGGGCACTTCCTAGGAAACGAACACAATTCACAATGTGTTTTCTCAGTGCCACATTACCAATACTGCAGTACAAAAAAAGTCAGGAGTCAGGCCCTCAAATCTAAAAATCATGAGGTTTTGTGTTTTTTCCAAGTAATAAATTCTAGGTTCATTAGTCCCCTTGCTTTTTAATCTTTGCATATTCTTCATTGAAAGCACAAGGGCCAGAAACATGCTGCTTCAACGAAAGAAAAAAATATCTTGACTTCAACAGCAAGGCTTTCACAAACACAGTGAATACAACGAGCCTCACAACAAAACATGAGTGCTGGCAACAGCTAACTAAACAATTATGCACAAATAATACAAACTAAACATCAGTTTGCAATGCTGAATTGATTGCCATGTTTTCTACAACAGTTCCAGCCAGGGGACTTCTTTCCTGAGATAATCACACAAATCAAACTCAAAAGGGGTAGAACAAAATCAGGTCCAAGTTGCATGTTCAAGACAGTGCTGAAGGACAGATTTTGGCTTCTAAGTTCTATTTACTCCCTATTCAGGGTTGCCCTAAACCCTAACTTTTTGTCCAGGGTGCCTTTCCAGTATATGATCCATAGGTACTGTCCTCGTCTCTGTGCCAGCTATGTAAACACCTCATCTCCATTTGTAGGGTGGTCCCTTTGCTTGCTGTGACAATGTCATTCCTCTGTCACCTCAGTCTAATATAAGGTGACATTTAAGGCACTGCTCAAGGACTGGATTTCTTTCTCCAGGAGTGTCTAACTCATCCCCTAAGCAGTGCCCTTTCCCTTCCTCGCACCTCTCTGGAGAGAGCAGCGGCCAAATCCCTCTCCAAGAGCGATGTGAGCACTCCCTCTGCTGTCACACACAGGCTCCAGGCAGCTTTGTGCAGCTCCTGCCCTCCCACAACTAATAGCTATTTGGCTGGCATTTGCCTCGCAGGGAAAGGGTTACTGCAACACATGCTGGGAACGTCTGGCCACAGGAAACTCAAGTGATGGAGATGTTTCCAGCCCTCTTGCCCCCATCAGGCCTAGTGATTTCTAAACTGGGGGCACACATGCGTTGCCTGCACTCTGTGAAATTCATTTTATACCAGTAGATGAGAAGTCAAGTTCATGATCCCCAGAACAGGAGAGCAGATGGCTTTGTGCTTTTGATTTTTTCAAGTGAAAACCATCTGGCTAATTCTCTGTGGCTTGTGTGTGTGTGTGTGTGTGTGTGTGTGTGTATGTGTGTGTTAGCAGACAGTGACACAGCCCATTTCCTTGTCCAGGCTATACCTGCAGTCACAAGGGAAGAATTTGTAACTTTGGCAGTGGATCCTGCCCATCCCAACCTTTACAGATAGGGAAGAGGTATCAGTATGGCTGTAGTCAACTCATACCAGCAAATGGGTGTGGCACAACCATGTATCAGCAAAGTTTTGGCCTTTCCTTTTTTTCCCTCAAAACTAGAGCCTGCTAAGGCAATTCTCACACATCCACCTGATAGGTCACGAGTCAGGAGATCTGACTTGATTTATCACAAATGTTGAGAAAGAGTGTACCACCCTCCAACCAGCATTCTTTCCCTTCCTTCCTTAAACCTTTATGCCATGTGCCTCCACCTTTCAGTCACCCAGGGATCCAAGCACCCATACTCCCACCTTTTCATCCACACAACACTCTTGAAGAGCTTGGGCAGTGCTGGCACCCTCCTTTTACAAATGGACTTGAAGCCCAGGCAGACTTCCCTCTATCAGATGGGAAACACGTGGCAGAACAAAGCCTCATGCTACCTAGCTGAGCTCCCTAATACAAGAGATGGCAAACATTTTCACACTCTGCTGCCAAGTTTGTTTAAAGCGAACCAACGAGCAAGCTTTGAAGGTTATTATCACTCTTTCCAGCCCAGGTCTTAGCAAGAGCTCAACTTGGCACTGGTAACAGTGGTCTGCCAATGCTGCTAATTCCCACTGGGCCAACATTACCTCCGTGACAGAAAGTTCCTGAGCTGCCTTCCCACTTGAGGCAGGATGCTGCAGTGGTTGATAGCCAGCCTCTCAAAGCCTCCTGTCAGTTCACCAGACCAGGATATGTTCCTGCATCAAGCACCTGCTCCAGCATAGCATTTCCACACTACAGCCACATCACCCTGCCAAGCCTGGAAGGAAACATGCAGATACTGCCCCATGCAGGGCCTGTGCTTTCAGCCCATCAGAGCATCTTCTGAAATTGATCCTCTCACTGTGTTTACATTCAGGTTCTGTGGACCTTGGGAATCCTGCTTCCCACTGCAGGCAGGTTCAGACTCATCCTACCCGCTGCTGTGTTTCTTGTGCAGCTTCCTGCCAGCAGAAGGGAAGTCTCTTGGCAGTCCTACTCATGGAATGCAGACAGCACTATCCTCAGTGGCTACTCACAGTACCACCAGCAAAATTTACCTACTGGATAAGCAATATACCCTGCAACAACAGAAAAATGTCTCTGCTACTTCATCCCACCTTGCTGATCCTGGAGCAGTCAAATTTTCTCTTAGAAGCAGAGCTTCCCACAGAAAGCAGGGAGTTGGCTGCCCATGCAGGACTCTTCTTTGGGAGACACCCATGCCTGGGGCCAGCAGGTCTCTCTGGCACAGAGGTGACAGTAGGTGCAGCACTTGGGACTCACTCTGGCACCCACAACCGAAAGCATGGCTGGGGAAACCAGTAGCAGGTGGATGAGCAGCCACAGGGAAGCACTGTGCTCTGGATTGGACTGAGGAGAGTGCACCATGTGTGCATGTGTGTAACTATGCTGCTCTCTGTCGGCTGCAGCACAGGGAATGGATACAGCTTAAAATGCTGCTCTTACTTCAATCCAAGTGGATGCTTTAAAGGGCTTTACAGAACAAAACAGTATTTGGGAAATTTTTTGCAGCTTCCTACATTGTAACATGAAGAGGTCAAGACTGAAAGTGCATGAATTTTATCCTCTGTGCCGAGCAATGAAAATTCAGCTATAGGTGACTATGAAACAATTCAGAATCAAATGCAAACCAGGAACAAAAAATCCAGACCACATGATTTCCAATCCCCTACCATAACCAGCTGTTCTTCCTCATTCCTTTATCTTTCCTTTTCCATTTCCCCAGGCAATTTCCACATCCTTGCTCTTTGCTTTCCTTGTCAGAGCTTACAGCAAAGTGTTTCTGCTTAGCAATGCTCTGCCTGAAGCAGACAGGGAGCACTGGGGATGAAGAAGCTGATTGGGAATGTGCTGAACTAATGATGGTCAGAACCCAGGACAGAAAAAATGGAAGTGAATGCAGTCCCTCAGTGTTAGAAACGATTAAAAATGGTGGTCCAGTCTTTATCTACAGCATAAGTAATTTCTCACAAAGAAGCCCCTACCTCCCTCAGAGAACTCTTACCTATGGGGTCCATGTATGTGTAGCTGTGACTCACCAGTCCCAGATGCCATCCCACACACATCCTGTCCTGTTCTGCTCAGCTGAGGGTGGATGTTCCCTGATGTTTCTGGCTCCTTCTCCATGTCTTCGCCCCACAAATTCCTGCCCAGAGCTTTCTGTCCCAAATTGCTCTTTTGATAGAGAGATGTTGTACAGATGGGTTGCTCTCTGCCCGCTGGCTTGTGAAGGTAGGGATGGCTTTCAACAGGAGAAAACACACCTGGAACTAGGTTCTAGTATAGTCTTGACTGTCTGGTGGTTAGGAAGAGCCAGAAAGTCAGAATTCTTTATCAGAGAAAGATGGAGATTTTTGAGATGTGTTTTGAGGCTGTTGTGAAATAAAGCAAAGATTATTAGAAAAGACATGTGGAAAAGAGTATGAAAGGAAAAGATGAAAAGATGACCAGAGACTCAGATGACGCTTTTTGTTTTCAGGACACTTATCAGTCTACTGTTTTGTTGTCTTCCCTCCATCAGAGGGAGGGAAAATTTTCTCAGAAAATTTTCATCAATTTTACACTAATGGTCTTGACAAAGATTATTTTCCATGAAAGTAAGCAGTTCTACCCCTACATCATTTCACCTCTCCCCCTCACCATCATGATTATTTCTGCAGCTGTAAAGGAGCAGTCCACATGCATCCCCTATGTGCCTCATGGACCCTGCTTGTTTCTAGATCAAGATCAAATACCTGCCTGCAGTGTAATCATTCAAGGTCAATGCAAAGAAATTAGAGCTGGTAAGAGAGGGGATGGAGATCCAGGTGCCCTCAACTTTCACTAGCACCTGGATCTATTTAAGTAACAGTGCCTATGAGGAAAGACAGTTCAGAGTTACAGTCCTGGCTGTGCCAAGTTGCTGTGCCATGCTGGGTGCTTCTCTTATATCTGTTTTCCATTCAAAGATAAAAATGAAGATTCACACCACATTGTGAGAAAGGACATCAACAGTACCTTAATTTTCCTGGGGTTAGAAGAGCCAGGGTTGATCCTTTCACACCTCCTGCACCTGCTGCAAGTGGGGAAAGGTCAGCACTGCTCTGGGAGCACTGCAAAGGCAGCAGAGCACTGGTGCACTGCTCTTCTACAAGGGCAAAGGCAACTGGCTGAAGCTGAGAAACCCTTTCAAAAGCACCACTGAATGCACAGGTGTAGTGGTGGATGAGCCCTGCTGAGGACAGGGGTGTGTGAGCATTTCAGAGGGGTCTTTATTTCGCACACAACCCCGACTCTTTTGTGCAGAGAATGGTACACTCCCTCCTTCAATGCTTTGCATGAGGTTGCAAAGCTCGTTTTCACAAATCATGGTAAAGCTACATCTTCTGTCTTACTTGGATATAGTGGTGCCTGTGGCGTCTCCAAGATGGACCTTCAGTATCCTATGGGATGGCAGCAACTATGTCAATGTCAAGCCCTGCATCCCACCCCCTGCTTGAGAATCTGGGGCAATGAGACCTTTATGTACAAGCAATGCAGATTGGAAACTCCACATGCACACTCCAGCAACCAAAACCCTCGAGGAGGACAGCTGGTTACAGCATTTCACCTGCGTTAGAGCTCGGAAAAGGGGAAAAGGGAAATGAAAGAGGAAAAGGAAAGCCACAAAAAAGCCTCCCCATCCCAAAAACCAATAAAACAACCCACTGAAAGGCAACATCGCCCTTTGCCAGCAGATGGCAATGGCACTCCACTTGTTCGTCGCCGATCCCTTTCCTGGAAAAGGACACATGGATGCCATCTACAGAGCGCTCCTGAGAAGGAGTCTTTAAAAAATGCTTCAGCTCTGTGCAACGAAAACACTTTAAAAATCGTAGGAGAGTAAATAAGGCCATTTTATGTTCAAGCTCACCACCTAGAAGCTTGGACTTGGATGGCAGATTTATACTGCACAGGACAAACTCTATGATTTTCTCATTCTCCCCCTTTCATTTTCCCTTCATAGAAATCTAGTCTAGAATATTAAGGGAACAGGGTTATTTATTTATTTATGCCTTTTCAACTTTCCTGAATAAAGAGACAGGGTTTTTCTTCTTCCTTGCACGTTCTGATCTGTGTGGATGGGAAGCAGTAGGAATCCAGCAAGGACCAGACCATCTCAACAGCAGTGTGATGGCAGCTCCTCCTCCTCCCACCTGTAAAGCCTTTCTCCTTCTCTCAGTTTTAAATGAGTCCTTGAGATGCCCTTGAGCTACAAGGCCTAATAAACTAACATTTTTACAGATGTGTGCTCAGCAGTTCATCACATTTGAGTGGAATCTTCAATTCTTCCCTGATAAGGAATTCAATACAGCCCCTTCTTCTGCCCCATTGAAAGATAAAGTACCCTCAAGCTGTGGGGCTGCTAACTTTCCACTGATGGATCATCCAGTCAAGAACAAATTCTCCAGGGCTTCAAAATCTCCCCCTGAACTAGTGCAATAACTTGAACTCAGCCCTGCAAGTGTGGACCCCCACCAGAGAATTTGAGGTTGCTGCAGGCAGAAAGGGAAAAAGAGTCCTCTCAGCATGACAGGAAGGACTCCAGGCAGAAGACGGCTTCAATGACAGCCAGCCTGGGGCAAATCCCACTAGCAAGGGGTTGAGTCTGGCACCACAGGAGAAAAGGTACTGGAACCTCCAAATAAGGGGGTGAAGGCATCCTCATTTGGATGGCTGAGCACAGCATCTCTGAAGTGAGTAATTATGCATGTCTGGACACTGCAGGTCCTCTAGCAGCCATCACAGCACAGGGTCACCTGAAGATTAGGCTGTTTAATTAAAACACGGTGTGGAAAAGATTCAGGGAAGGGCAACTTGCCCAAAGACAGCACGGACTGCACAACCTCTCTGGGAGAGTTGCTGATGAGAGAGTAAGAGGCATCTCTGCCGCAGGGAAGGGGGCTCATCTCTGAAACTCCTCAAACAGGTACTTCACGGTGACTTGTCTTGTTAGCATGAATAAAAGTCCCATCACAGGGCTTGGCTGAACTGGACATATTTCAAGCTCCTCTCCAGCTGGCTGAGTGGTTCCAAAGTGGGAGGAGAATGTCCTTGAGATATAATTTCTCTTTCAGACATTTCCACCAGAGGCAGAAGGAAGTAAAAACACACCTACACACCGCCCCTTTTCACTTGGGTTGATAACCCACCCCCTCTAAAGCACAGTCATTCCCAGGCAGGGAGCCACCTCCTCTACTGGTGCTTTTGGAAAACACAGAGCTTTAAGCGTTGTTGACAAGTTCAAAGCACCCTGAAGGAGAAGAGAGCAACAGAGAGAGTAGAGGAAAAAAAGTAGAGGAAAAAAGTAGAGGAAAGACAGATTCCTCAACTGCAACTTGATGTCTACCTTGTCTGTGTCTGTAGGAAAAAAAATGAGCAATCCTTTCTCACTCACCTCCTGCTTCTGAGGATCACACAACAAGAAGATAAACATGGATATAGTGAATTATTGCCAAATGGTGAAGACCAGTGCTGGGGTTCAAAGGGGGAAAAGCCAGCAGATCTGTAAATGCTAGAGGGTTGTGAGCCTTTCAGCCTTTACAGAAATGGTTATCTTAGATCATAAAATGGCCCATTTCCTTCGTCACAGATAGGTCACTTGAGGCAGGCCAGCTATGAGGGGGAAAGGGAGAAGGTTTATACTCAGACATATCTGAGCTTACAGGACTTGCCTATTCACTGCTTTATCTGTTAACAGGATGTGCAAACTGGTATGGGATAAATTAACTGTTCCATAAAGAAGAAGACCACAACAAATTAAAAGGGCATTTTTCCACAACAGCTTTGCCTGTGCTTTCATGCAGTCCCTTGTCCCAGCTCTTCCAGACCTGGGTTCCCCAGCAGATCTATCAGTGACCTCCTTGGCTTTGCAGTCCTATGGCTCTTGCAGCCCTGAGAACCCCACTAGTGCCCCCAGGCATTAAAAACTGTTCTTGCTGTTCACTTTTCTTCATTGCCCCTTCAGGAGGGGAACTGATTTTACTGCAAGAACCCCAGTGTAATGATGTTTTATGCAGCTGAGGAGAAACTAAAAAAGTACTTTTTTTTTCAAGTGATCTCACTGAGGATTTCCTACTCAGCATCACGGAGTAACAGGCATGACTCCGGCTACACACAAAATAGAGCGCCCATCACCTTGCACAATGCTGCTTTGCATGCATTCGGCTCCAGATCTGTGCACCCAGAAGGAAAGCTTGTCATAGCAGACTACAGCAGAAAAGCTAATTCCATGTGACAGGTACTCTACACTACACTGTGAGCCAGCAGTTGGCTGGCATCCTGTTCTTTTAGGGTGCTACAGTCACGGGGCAGGGAAGCCGTGCTCACGTACACACATGGAGAGCGCTGAGACGGCAGAGTGAGAAAGGGTAAAATCCTCAGAGCCTACTGCAAACACACACGGGCACACATTTGAGCAGATTACACACACACACGTCTTACAGCCTTTGGCAAACACAACTGAACATTGCTGTGGGCCTGTTCACAGACAGGGAACCAAGTAGTGCCAACAGCTAGACAGACAAACGCTCTGAGACCTCAACTAACCCAGCTGAAAATCACAAAAGCGCTAAAAACTCCTTCACAAGGTACAAAAAAATGTGCAAATTCACCTATGTACTTTGTCAGACAGGAATGAAGGGGAATGCATGCAGTCAGTGGCAGAAAAATGCTTTTGTGCACCAGCCCAGAGCCTCATACAGCCCCTGAAATGTACACTGTCATGGAGGGGAGTTTACACAAAAGCAACCTCTAACTAGGACCATAGAAAGCAGTGTTTAATGTGTTTGCCAGGCCTGAACACTCCTTTGAAGCAACAACTCCAAGTAAAAAACCTAAATTCAGTGAGTACTGTGGCTGCAGGCAAACCTGGAAGCAGCTGTAAGGAACATATAGACATGTGTAGGTGTGAAAGAAGCAACAGAGCACTGGGATGCATGAGAAGGATGCACTCACAGCATCACAGGGCAGCATGGACAGAACCTGGCCATTCTCAGCCACTTGCTGCACAGGTTTGACCCTGCACGGCAGGGAGGAGAAAAACAGGATGCTCGCTCTTTCCTCCATCCCAGAATGGAAGTGCCTCCTGCAGAGGCCTTTGAACCATCCAACAGCACAGTGGCTGCTCTCAGTGTCTTGCAAATTATATTATCACACTGCCAGCCTTCACAGAACCGATGGGAAAGAGCCATGCAGTCAGGTGATGCAAATCAGTTTGGCTTTGCTGAAGCCAGAAAAATACCAGAAAAAAATACCAGAAAAAAATACCAGAAAAAATATCAGAAAAATACCAGTTCCCAGTTGCTCAGGGTCTCAGGCCAGTGGTGAGTTCAGGAGTGAGGCTCAACTCACCTTCATAGTGACTCCTGCTCAATATTTTCTTTGTTTTATGCAATTTATCATGTCAGTAGTTTTATGCAACTTACTGCTACACACAGCCCTGACACTACTCAGAGCACCATGTAGTGGTGCAGTTTTCCTGCAAGAATATAAAGAAAAGCCACTGATTTTCTCAGAACACTTTCTTAGGGAAAACAAAAATAAAAAAAAATCAGGGAAAACTCTTTCATTCTGCTTAAGCCATGTAGGTTATTACCATAGCAAGCTTCTACCACAGCAAGTGAAGGCAGCAGCTGCTGCAGAGATAACACAAAAAAGTAGATGGATGGACACACCAGTGAGTGTGGGTATGCATAAATGAACCAAGACAGAGGAGAAAGTCTGATCAGTGAAAAGGCTCCTGCACCATCAGAGCAAACAGGAGCTTTAATCTGCCAGTTAAACGGATGCTGAGGCATCTCCACCAAAAGGAATGTGTCTGCAGCACAGCTGGGATTTGACCTTCAACTTCTCTCCTCTGTCTGCAGAGCACAGGATCTCTGGTTCCCTCATGCTCCTCCAACAGAACAAAAGGAGGGAGGAAGAAGGGGAAAAAAAAGACTGCCAGAGAGGCCCTAACTCATCTCTTACTCTTGGATAAGTGCAAATTTATGCCTCTGTCTGGCTTTGAGTCTTTATTATCCCCTTAAGTGGCTAGCTTTGTACACAATTTATTATAAAAGCCTGGAATCTACAGTCAAATTACAGATCAATTGAAAACTACACAGAAAACAATTAACATCTGGCAGTGGTTTCATCTATAAAGCTGTCAGAGGCTTTGCCAACCCAGAATTCCCCTTCTGACACCCATATTTCCTCTCCCCAAACTCACTCTCCTCTTTTGCATCTCCTGAGTCTGTGGGAGACTGAATATCCCCTCTGCAATCTTGTGGTGGCAAAGAGCTGGCTCTGTACCAGCAGGCCACTGTGTGCAGTATGAAAACCAGGCTTGAACACCGGATAACTCCTCTAAAGAGATGAGTTCCATCAGGTGCTACAGAGGGAAACAAAAACTGGGGCTGCCTTATTGCTCTGGAGCTTCTGCCTCCTCCTTCCTGAGGTGGAAGGCAGGGCAAGGCCAGTAACCTTGGTCAGTGTTTTGTAGCCACTGCTGATGACTGATCTGCTTATCCATTTTGTCAGAAGCCTACTGACTTCCCAGGCATCTCTGTCCAATTCCTGCAGTAGTCCTCTGCTAGGCAGCAATGTAAAAACCATAGGAAAGATCAACAGGCAACAGAGGACAGGCAACACTGTCTGCCAAGGAGAAGCCTACATTTCACAAGGTCTCTCAAAGCCTTTCCACTGGTAGTCAGCTCTCCCTTCCCCTCAGCTCTCCCTGTTTTGTGCCAGTGAGAGGAGAGTGATAAGAAATGGAGATGGCCACAGGCAGCTCTCCAGGCAGTTTTCTGTGAGACTGGCCTTCTTTAAGGTCAGAGCTTTGGTGGCTGAAGGGGGTCTGCTGAGACCAAAAGTAGAAATCAAGTGGAAAAGTACTGTAAAAACATTCGCAAATACGCTGTTCTTCTGAAAACTTTCCAGTCATTCATTCCTGAGAATGAAAACTGTCTCCAGCAGCATGTGCCTCCAGCCTTGTGGCCAACATGTCATCTCCTCCCAACACGGAGTTTCACTGCTCTTTGATTTACTGGAGAATATGAGGGAGTTGGGAGCTCAATGATCATGAAAACCCCTTTGTCCATTGTCCCATTCTCCATCTCTCCCTCTCCACAGACCTTCCACAGCTGATTCCTACTTCTCCATCTCTCACCTGCACAACACAAAGACTCTGCTAGTAGCAAGCACTTCCATGGGCACTGAGGCAGGAACATTGGATCAGCAGGTAAGACTGGTTTCAACAAAAAACACCTGGCTTGGCTTTCAATCCTGTGATGTGTTGGGAGTACAAGAAAAAAAGGGCATCTGCTGAGTTCATGCATGCTTCAGGTTGGAGAGCTACTATCCCCTTTTGAGGTATAAGTTGATGTATCTCCTGCCCAATGGGCCAAGCCCTGCTTATAATGGGGTTAAAAAGAAAAAAGGTGAGGCCAGTGAAGGGCTGACTGCAACATTCCCAGCCACTACATTTTACAGTACTGCTGTAGAAATAATTCAGTTTTCTGATGTGCATTTTAGTTTTCATCCTGGCTGAAAAACTAGAATCGATACAAATATAAAGAACAGTGTAGTTGTAGTCTACATAAACGTGCACTCATCAGTTTTGAGACAGTGGGGAAAACCATACTTTGGACACTTCACCCGTCCTTCCCCTTCCACCACTCTCCAGATATGCATCCATCCTTAGCAAAACGCTGACAAATTGCTGCAGAACTGAACTCCCTGTTTAGACAGCAGAAACACTGAGCTGAGAGTGACAGGAATTGCTGCACAGGAGTAGCTCTGGAGATGCTTGTCTCATGGAAAGCTGGGGAGAGGAAATGGATGAGTGGACTGTGCAAGAAAAGCCTCCGCCCTTCAGTGAGCTAAGAACAGCTGTTGTTGATGATGATTGCTTCCTAATTAGCTTGCTCTTGTATAAGCTTGATAATTTTATGTACCTCCAGAGAAGCAGATTAGCTCTGAATTCACATTGTATCCATTTGTGGAGAGTACCCTATAAATTATTTACCTAACTCTCAGAAATATTAGATCAAGAAAACTCTAAGTATGTCTAATTATATGGCAAGAATAACACAGACTAGAAAGGCTTGCTGCATTTACAAGTGCACGGAAGTGATAAACTACTTTTAGAAGTTGCCACACATATCCCATGATGCTACAACCTGCTGCAGGTTTACAACTGTGGTCTTAATAATATTTCTCCAATTCAGGTTTTGTATGGCAGAAGAATACAGAAATCTAGCCACAGATTTGTCCTTCAAGAGGAAAAAAAAATATACAAACCCAAAACAAAACTAAAACACCCAAGTCACTATCTTCAAACACACAAGGTTATCACGGCCATAATGAAACAAAATGAATTTGAGTGTATACTGGTAAATGGCTCTAAACTTCATAAAGACTCTAACAACCTCTCCCAAGTTGCTGGCTCTGAATCACCACTGGTTTAAGTAGAATAACACAGTGATGAATCAGCTGTGCTATAATTTTCATTCCATTTTTTGCTATGCTAGTACATTGTTACTTCATTACTATTGAACCGCTATATTTTCTCTGTGCTTTGCAACCAGCATTCTGTTAACCCACCGTGAGCCTGTGGCCAGTGTAGAAGCCCTGATACTGACTTTCATGGCAGTAACACCCCAGTTCTTGTTTGAAGATGAAAGCAGACATGGCACACTGTAGTATTTACAGGTCCATTTACAGGTCCACATTTCAGGGTGAAGACGACTTTCCGATGGGAGAAAACAGAATGGTATCAATTAATGCCAGCTTCAATTAGGAGAAAGAAAATGTAACACAACATGAATTTGGTATGGGAGAAAAAGGAACTAGAGAGAAATGAGTCCACAGAGAGGGTGCTATGAAGTGCAGCTGGAGACACCTTTCCTCATTACTGATTGCAGTGTACATTGACAGTGGGTGCTAGAGCCTATTTTGAATACATCTTGGTCACTTAGGCTTCTTTACTCCCCTTTGGTGTGGGAAAAATATTTTGGCTCTTGCTGGAGTCAGGCTACTGAATGCAACATATCTTTTGTCTGGTTCAATATCACATTAATGAACAAAGGTGTTACTGAGAGCAGCCACGGTTCAATCAGCAGCTCTAATCTGTGAATACACACTGAATGTTTATGACCCTCCTAGGTATCAATAAAGCTAAATGGCACTGTCAGGAGCAGACACAGGGGTGAAAACAAGTTTGGTTAGGAACACAGAATGTGAAGAAAGCCAACCAAGAAAACAGCAAGACTTTACAGATGTAAGCAGAATACCCAAGGCATACTGTTTACACATTCCAGTTCTGCAAGAACAGTGCTGAGATGGGGCTCTGTGAGACACAGTCCACCAGGTATGGAAAACTCCTCTCTTTCTCACCTCTTGAGTGATTTCAAATCCAAACCCCCTGACTTTGCCCAAAATTTCCCACATTGTTCATCTTGACTCTTCACTTTCGAGCCAGGACTAGTTACACTCCTGTTTATTCAAATGTGATAAAGAAAAGCTTCCCTAAATCCCCAAGGATCCCCAAGTCAATACACAATTGACTATCAACAGGTAGAATTTGTCTGTCCCAAGGCAGAAAGACAATCCAGAGTTTAATAGAACCTCTTCCAGACTGAGTTTGTCACAGATCAGTATCTCTTTTTTCAGAGTCTGGGACAAGGCATCATGAGATTCCTGTTGAAATCGACTTAAGAATCTTTAAAAGACACACAAGGGCAACTGTAGAAAATTTAGAAGTCCAGTACCACTAATGGAGTAGTCTTTGCTTCATGTTTTGTAGCAGAGAGATTAAGAGGGGACACACGTACCGTAGTAAAGGAATGTTTCATGGTTGAAAGGTTAATTCTTGATTTGATTTGTTTCAGAAGTATTGGAGATTTGATGGAGGAGGGTGATGGGGTGGAGGATTAAGAGGACTCTGATCGAGGAAGAGAATGATTACTGAGATAGGCACTCATGTGCAAGGAGAATCTCATGATTCCTCCCAAAAATATATCTATTTGATTTTCTTGTAATGCTTTTCTGTTGCTGGCTCCAGCCAGTAATCCTCACACTCCTAATACATGCAGCTTGTGGCTGTGTTGCCCCCTTTCCCATGCCCATGAACCCTTCCTGGGCTACAAGTCAGTTAAAAGCTGTGCAGATAGATTTGCTGTGGAAAGATGATAAGGAGAGGGGGAAAAAAAGAGGAGGAGGGAATTTAAGAGTGAGGCAGAGCAGTTGAAACCAAAATCCAGAAGCTGAATCCCTCGTGCTGAATGTTAACTTACAGAAAAGTAACCCAACAACCTTGAAATAGAGCAAAGCCCAATTTAAATTCATTACATTTAAATTAAATTTAAAGCCCATGTAAATGATTGACTTAGTTAAGAATATGTCATGTGGAAGAGAAAAGTGCAGCAGCGACATGCCAGGAAGCTTTGGCTAATTTTACAATTCACAGCAAAATCTTTAGACTCTGATTGCAATTTAAAAAAAAAAAAATTACGCATATAACTTATTAGCATCAATATGAGAGCCAAAAATTATTCTTCTTCCCAAGAATTCATTGAATGTCCTGAAAACTTCACACACTTCATTTACTGAAATGTGTCTGCTTTGCTGGAGTAGGATGGACAGGAACCTCCACAGCAGGTAGAGAAATGAAAAAGAAAAGGAAAAAAAGGAACATAGAAAGAATAAATGCAATTATTCCTAAGTGAAATTTTGTTTCTCTCTCAGGACACAGGCTGTGAAGTGGGCAAAAATGCTTCAGGATCCTTAACTACCGTGACCTTAATTCCAATGCAAAAGAACATTTCACTTTTATTCAGTTGAGAGAAGAGTTACTGCATTTTTGAACCTTTTTTTACATACTTAATCTATTGACAGTTACCACCGACACCAGTGGGCACCAGGTTGCAGTCTGAAGGATTATGTCACTGGAGCTTTATAGAACTACATGATTTGTAAGAATATTAATGATAACATTAAGAAATTAATTCCAAATATGCTCTGTGCGCATCTATGCCCACCCTGCTACATCACACAATGATTTTATTGGGTTGGTTTTGGTCTACTGCACCAAGATTGCTTTTGTTTATTTTTTATGAGAAAAATGGCCCTGTATGCACATTTATAATCTTTGTTATATTCCAGCATGCTTGCTAAAACTTAGAAATACCAAAATTATGACACTGTGGAACTGATCTTTTAATCTGTAACTATGTGGTCAGAATAGGATGATTAGGAGGAGACCTAAATAAGACTATTCAGGTCACATAACTCTCTCTCATAGTTTTCACTTCAAAGGTAACTTTTATTTTCCTGCATGAAGTGCAGATGAGCACCATGGCTGAGTGAGGCATCCTACAGCCAGTTTGACCCCAATTTGATGAATAAGAGATTGCCCCAGTGAAGTGCCTCAAAGACATACTCTACCATAAAATTGGGAGCAGCCGGGAATGAGAAAATATAGGTGTTTGGAGGGAAATGGGTTAATACTCATACAGAAAAGAAACTGTTTCTGCTGGGACTCATACATTATTTTTTTTCAGCAGCCCCTCCAGAAGTGTTATTACCTGTGTATGGCCTTTTTGCTTTTCTTGCCATCGTTTTTTCCAAGATGAACAGGAGCTGGGTACATCTTGTAAATGGAACAGAGTAAAAAAGAACTGTACATGCTTCCCTCTAAATGCCATAAGAAGAGACATGCTTTATAAATACAATTGTTTTGCTTCATTTCATCTTCTTATTGGTGCTGGTTCCAAGCAAGTAGGACTTCAAGAGCTGGTCAATTTAATGCAAGAGAATTGAATGATGCAGAAGCTCATGAGCTCTGTTTCTAATTTAGGCTGTGCTGGTGGAAATCAGGGGTAACACAGCTGAAAGCAAAGGACAAGCCCTTGCATAAAAACAGCACAAATTCAGAAAGGGCCTCTCTAAGTCCTGGTGTCACTCCCTTCACAAGAAGCCAATCTGCCCCTGAGGCAAATGCTCCCAAGCAGTATTAAATAAACAAGAAGAGAAAAATATTTTACTTCGAAACCATGTGTCTTTTTTCCAGGAATAAAATGGCTTCTATTCCTTTATTTTTTCTTTTTCTGGTTTTTTTTTCAGTTTTGTTTTTTTTGGGTTTTTTTCAGACAGCGTGTAGTGAATCTGCTGCCATAGGAGGCTGCAGGGGCAGATTGTATTAGCAGGTTAAACAACAGGACAAATGCATGGACAACAAGGTCACAAAGAGATATAAAAGCCACTAGGAAGAAATGCATCTCCTAATGTCCCAGTTCAGTGACTGTGTATGCTGGAGGAATACAAGGGGAACTGCAGAAATTGTCTGGATTCTTTTCTGAAAAAGCTTTTTTTTTTTTTTCCTGCAGAAAAGTTACTGGCCTAGACTACTGTTCTCACCCTTGAGGAAATTGCTTGTACTCATGGATAAAACCTCATTCTCCTGAAGAGCAGAGTTGCATCAGGCTGTTACAGGACAACAGCCTAAGTCAGGGGCAGCCATCCTTCCTGATCCTGTGAATGGCATCTGAAAATCCTAGCAGAACAACCATGCAAACTCTGTCTTTGGAAGTAGGTGGATGCAGGGGCTTGAGGAAGAGGTTACACATGGGAAATTGTCTCCCCTGAGTCTTGATAGGTACAGCACAGGATGAGGCTGCGGATGCAGCGTGTTTCCAGTATGACCCACCAGTGACATAGCATCCAATGCTGAATTGTTTCCTCCTGCAAATAGGAATCTGGATTATCCACCAGCACCACTCTGATTCTGGCTTGGTAACACAGCCCTGGCTGGAAAGTTGCACTTGTAGCACACCCAAGCAGCAGTTTGCTCCTTGAGGACAGATTCAGGCAAGCAAAGAGCACAGATCTCTTTCCCTTACGCCCCATGTCTTGACCCTGAAGGGCTTTCTCCCATAAAGGCTCATGGCTGAGGTGCAGCACAGAGCCTCTTTAAAAGATGGCAGTGCCCCACCGCTTGAAGAATTGCTCTCAAAAGTAATCAAGCATCTCACAGAAAGGGGTCTTGAAAGCTAGGCACACCAATTTAAAGATTTAGCTGGAAGATTTTGACAAAGCTCCTTTAAATGGAGCAGATATTTGTCTCAGTGAATGGAAAAATACAGTACGAATTAAGTCTGCAGAATGAGAACATTGGAGGAAGCGACCTGCATTGACTGGTAGCCAATACTGCACCCCTCATGATGTGTAACTAATAACAGCACACTAGACATTTGGCTTGCACATTAAATATTAATAACATTTTTCTTCTGACTCATCGTTAAGCCAGAGCCTTGCTGCACAGAGCAAACTGATTTACAGACCATCCGTGGCAGGCTCCAGTGCTGCCCATGGTGCTCAGCTAAACACCTGCTAGCCTGAGCTTTGGTGAGGGACCAGCAAACGAGCCAGGTCAGAAACGGGAGGTTTTGAAGTGCGGAAAAACAGCAACCCAGGCAGGTAGACAGGCAGACAACACACTCTTCTGACTGCACCTCTGCCCACAGATGATAGACAGCATGTGAAACAAATCTCTGTGAGGAGCTCAAGTCCGACTGCTTGGCTCTGAGGATGCTACAGGTGCAGCTGATGTGCAGTGTTCCCCTGCCTTTTTGCTTCTCAGATAAACCTGATGGCACCTCTAACCTTCTGGGGAAGCCTTCCACGAGCAAGAGAACCCTCTGAGAACACAACTATGACTGGTACTATTTTCACAGTGTGGAAGAGGACCTACTACTCTCCTGAAAAAAAGTTAGTCTCAGCCTTGTTTATACTAAAAGGCAGTCTGCTCTTTTATACCTCTTCTCTTCACAAGAGACAAGGTGGTTTCTACTTCAGAAGCTTACACTGCCTGCAGCTAGCAAGAACTGTTTTCCTGATCCATGGAGAGCGTTTTGCAGGGAGATGTAGACAAGCCGCTTCTGAAATATGGGAGTCAGCAGACTATAGGGGATGTATAAAAATTGGAAAATTCTTTCAGTGATTCTTAGTGACACCCTATCAAAAGGGTAGATTGTCTTAGAAGCTTCAAGTGTAGTTTCTTTGAAAGAACCTGGTGAATTCAAGCAGTACGGAATCCATTTTGAAAAAGTGAAAAGAAAATTTGGGAAGTGACTCAATGATGAATTAGAAACATCAGAAGAAGGTCAGATTTTTAAAGAAGGTGCCAGACATCTCCCAAAAAAAGTGCTTTCATTTAAAAGACTAAATTTAAAAAAAAAAAGGAAGAAAGGAAATAGAAAAAGTAGTAACTCTCTAATCCTTTTCCCTGTGAATTTTCAAAATGTAGGTAGGTCACTAGAGGGTTTTTTACACACAGTGGGGTTTTTTTAGAGAAAGATATGTGATTTATTTCATTCTGAGGCGTTTGAGGATAGGAGGTAAGGTGGGAGAGAGAAACGGGTAAGAATGCCAGACAAACCCTTCACACTTCCCTCACCATAGCTAGGAGTCCTCTTCCCTCACTTCATGGTTTGCAGAGATCCTAGATCAGCTGTCAGCATTTCTCAGAGGAAACTGTAACAGTCCAGGATTCAAAAGGCCAGAGGCTTGTTCACCTCCTTGGTGATCTTTGACAAATGACTTGAGAACTACTTGTGCCCAAATTTCTGGGTGTGTAAAACAGAAAGAGTAAACTACACAGGTCTGCTTCCCCATCCCTCTGAGGTCTCTTGTGCCATAGAGTGTCTCTTGTGACATGCTTGTGTCCACCCATATGAGTTTACAAGTGTTGAGCGCATGTCTGCATAGGCACACAGACATAAACATTTCTGATTGCTCCCACTACGTTCATCCTTTCTTTCTCCAAATCACAGACTACAACTGCACATCCTCCATCACTCCCTACAGCCCACATTTCCTTCCAAACACAGCACTCTGTTCTGCTGCACAGAGCAGCTGTGTCACTGACAGACATTTCCAGTGTTCCTCCCTCACCTCTTTTTATCTGCAAAAGACTCATTAATACCTTCTACATAAAGGTCCCTACTTACAGTAATATTGCTGGGCTGCTCAGCAAAGACTGATGTTTACAGGGAAGTGATGCCATATTGTCAAAAGTTTATTGCTCTTAAGAAACCTGCTCCAGAGAATTGGAAAGGTATAGACAACTAGCAACTTTTAAAATAAGTGAATAAAGTGCGTGTTGTGATTCATCATCTTTGCTCTTTTTTCTTCATATTGTTATTATCATCTCTGTTTGCTAATTTGCAGGGTGTCACTGTCACACAAGAATTTGCCAGCTTTTCTTACATTTATCTTGTCTGTTTCCCTTTATTGCTCAGCTGTTTTGAGGCACAACAATGAGACAGCTCTCTAAAAACTGGTACTTTTTAAATTGCTTTCTGCTCAGATGCAAGGGGTATGTCCTGTACCTGTTGGCACAATTGCTGAATCAAAGCCTGCCAGCTACAGAGCTGTCTCCAAAACTCTCATCCCCCATCAAAGCATCACGTGTTCATGTAAAAGCACTGCCAAGGTTCGGATCATTACCCAGAAACAATTGTCAATAAAATAGCATTAGAAACAAATCAAAGCACCAATAAAAGATATTTGTTTCCAGATGAGGTCTGTGTGTCAATTAAAATACTTCAAGACCTATGTCAGAAGAGATGATTTGACCATTCAAAGAGCATAAGGACAAAAACCAGGATAGAGGGGAACAAAGGAAAAAGAAGCATCAAGGGTAAACTGATCTCTGCATGGGATTGCTGTTCAGAGGAACCAATTTGGGTTGATGAGTTGGACATTTAAGAGCTGATAGCGTGTTGTGCTGTCTAATATGACATTGGTGGCTATGGGATTTCTTCAGCAGCAACTTTATTTACTAAGATCCAAGTACCAGATAATGAACTGCACAGTTAGGTAACATTTCTCTGTGTCAGCGTTAGAGGCAGCAGGTTGTCAGCAGAGTTTTCCCTGTTCCAAGGCTCAAGGCTGGGAGGGAACTGGGTTGGTTGGTTCTTTCTGGAACCTTCTACACACCATACATTCTTCTGGCAAATGCTGGGACTCACAGAGCATCCAAGCCCTCATGGGCTTTTCCTCTGAGACAACTTGGCCTGTTAAGGCATGAGGAGTGAGTGATGTGCTAAGAGTCCCTGCTCCCCAGGAAGCTACTGGAGCAAGCACACCCCACCCAAAACAACAACAAAAAAAATCACATCAGGGACATGAAGGTGCAGTATCTTCCAGATGCCTTTTTTTTTTTTTTTTTTTTTTTTTTTTTTTTTTTTTTTTGGTGATTACTCTCCTGCCCCCTCATCACTATTTTCTTGGGTTTTGTTTATTTCACAGAGTTTGCTTACCTCTAATGGCTAAGCCAGAGGGGAAAAACACATAACCTTGCTAAATCATTTCAATCTATCTGCCTCCTACTCTTACGGTGTACAGGCTAGCATTTCAGATGGCAAAAAAGGCTGAGAAAGTGTAACCAATAATGCCAATTTCAGGAGAAGAAAGCTTCAAGAAATAAAAACCTAAACCCCAGCACACCAGGATGAAATAATTGAACCAACTAATTGCCTGTACTGAATAAACTGTGAAGCAGGACCGGTGATGATAATTTCTAAAAGATTTAGTTTTAAAATATTAGTAATACAGATAAGGGATTAACACTAAGACTGTAGGTGACTAATCTTGACTGTGCCTTTTTTAACAACAGCGTAGCTACCACCATCATAAAGGAAATTAGCAGTGATAATTAGATCAAATCCTTTATGTCAGTAATCCCACTTGAAGATATTTTCAGAAGGTTGGAGGTTTAAGGCAATTTCCTGTGTGTGTCCGAGACTCATTAATTAATATTGATACTTAATGTATTTCAGGCTTACATTTATTTCTTGGTTATACTCAGAGCTGTGCCCAGCTAACTCATTTGAGATAATAGTTTAGTCACACTAGAAAATAACTGTCCATTCAGCATCAAAAATTATCAAGCTACAAATCAGAGACCTATAAAATTGTCTTATGTATCAGAGAACTGGGTTTTTCTGTATCTAAGCAATTTGTGTTGTCTTTTTTTCCCTCCTACAGATTTACCCTTAAAAACCCCGCATTTAAAGTAAAATCAATCCCATGTTGTGACAATATTTCCCCCAATGAGTGATAGTGCTTATGTCATTAAGATTTCTTCCCTAAAGACCAATTTCTACATTCCTGAAAATAAATGTAATGTCATTACTTTCTTTTTAATAATTGTAAACACTTTTGTGTAGAGAAGACAAGAGAGTAAAATGGAGGGAGAAAATATTTCAGATTCACAACATCCCCACCCCGCAAAAAAACAAATAAAAGTATATGACTTATAAAGTATAAAAATATATGACTTAAAAACTTCACAACTGTTGAAGTCAATTGTATAATTCTGAGGACCTAAACAACTATTCTACCATGGGCCCTTCATGTTTTTGTTCCTAGTGGTTGAAGACCCATGAACAATCTCTCCCCTCACTGTACCCTTAGCTCCTTATTTCTGGACACCTCAGTAAGGCCAGACTAAACTGCAAAAATCAAAGAAAAGAAATTACTGTTTGGTTAAATCCCAGTTTACCTATCTCAAACATCCTGCTGAGGTGCTGTACAAACTCAGATGAGGAAAATACTTCAAGGTCCTTGGAAAGAAACCGTGCCACAAACACTACCTTCGCGAGCTGCGCTTTGCTCATCACTCACCAGTCTGACAAAAGCAGGAAAGGCCACTTACCTGAAAATAAAAAGAGAAAGAAATATCCATGATTATGCATGTTTTTAGAGGAAATTACACTTTCTACAAAAAGAGGAAGAATAAAATAATTGTGGTTCACTGTCAGACTGCTCAGGGCTGCAAAGGCAGGGAATCAGCCTGAACATACAATGGAAGAACTGCAGGATAAAGACAGGGCTGAAATAGGGAAGGATAAGATTGGAAACCATTGGATTTGTAAACCAGTAACAAAATATGAAGACATTTTTCTGCCTGCAATGATGTCCCAAATAAAGGCAGCAGTCACATTCTCTGAGGTTTCCTTCCTATTTTCTGCCTTTCACCCATTTCTGCAATGAAAATTTTCTTCCAGTGTACGGGTTGAATGTGTCCCAATTCTGCGGATTGAAGGATTTCACCTCTGCAATACATGCTAAGTTCAGTGAAATAATTTATGAATCCTTCCATGACATTCTTCTCCTGCCCCCTCTCCATCAAGAAAACCAAACAAAAAAGTCAGAGGAACCTGCAAACAAATTCCTTTCTCTGCAACTTGTGTACAGTCCTATTAGCAGCAACACAGCAGGCCATTGATTGGGGAGGGAAAAAAGGCTTTGTTTATGGCAATGGATTTTAATCCTCCTGGTGATAGTTTATTTCATTGGAATTTTTGCAGAGTTGGCTATTACACTGATGGAAACCCTCAGAATGGACCTATTTTAGAAGGGGTGGGGTGAAAACAAGTGGCAGTTCTTATTTTTTGAAAAATATTGTTATTAAGTAATTTGAAACACATTGATAAAATGTGTCTGAGAGTTATGCTGCAGTAATTTATAATACAAATTAAATTTCTATTGACAAATGGCAATTTAATCCAGTGACTAACTTCAACAATGTGAATTCTTCTGCTGTTTCTCTATTTTTTTTTAAAGACATAATATATAGTATATGAAGCAGGCTACGTGCTGGGATAACCAGATGCTGTGCTGTTGCTGGCCTCAGACTTATTTTCTGCCTAATCTCCCCAAAGGATACACAACTGGGAGGAACCTAACCAACTCCCTTATCATCTATAAGTATGGATCAACCCTGGGAAGTATCCACAGGGAATCTATCCTGCATAAATACTTGGTTTCAAGTTAAGCAGTGTCTTTTCCATACCTGAATTCACCCTGTCTACTCCCATCCCAAGAAAATCATCATAGGGGACAAAACCCAACACAAATCCTCAACTCCCCCGAAATTAATTCACCTAGATGATTTAAAATAGAAACCAGATCACGATCTTGTCCTTGACATATCCTTAAGGAACAAACAAAGGACTGAAGGATGGAGCCACCCACGGTGCTGTCTGTCCTTTTGCAAACACATCCCGAGACAGATGTACCCGTGGACACAGAGATGCCGAGCCCTTGGCTGTAACGCTGCAGAGCTCCCAGCTGTAATGGGATACTGGGAAATCAGATCAGCCTACATTTAAACTGATTTCTACCACTGATACTCTTTGTAGTACAGAAGTAGCATTAAGTGCAATAACATGCTGCTGCATGGTCACTTAATTCTAGAAGTAAATTCAATATTTGCTGACATCGCCTATCCAAAGATACAATGTGTACACATGTATTGGAGCTGTTAGTTAGAATTACCTCTGCAATGCCTCCTGGGGAAAACCAGAACAGCTCAGGCATCTGTCTGGGAAGAAAGGGTTGTCATTCTAACCCTGTACAAAATTGTTTAGAAATTACTCTGTCGCTTGCTTTGTGTTGCCATTATGGCCCAGTTGCTGCCTTGGGCACTTGTGGCTTTTCCTACAAGAAATAAGAGGGGCCTATTCCCATTGTTTGCAATATTTCCAAAGAAGGGACTGGGGTAGACCAATGGAAACAAACACAATGTCTTTGTAACACCATTTGCATGTAGTTAAAAAGGAGGTAAGGAACAATGTCAACATTCTTCTGGTATGTCCAGTGGGAAAAGATTTCTTAAGAAAGCTGTCTCCCAAGTACACTATCCAGAGCCCCATTAAGAACTCCAAAGTTCTTCCTTTAAGATACAATTTTATAAATTTATTTTGGGGCCTCCTTTTCTGGCTGAAGGAAGTATGAAGAAGAAAATATAAATACAAAAATACAGGAGACATATGAATTTGGTTTTAAACCTCTAAATGGGTTCAGTCAAAGTTCAATGGGTTCAGGACAGGATAAATGTTGCTAGAGATTGTTTGACAGGTGTTATCTTAAAAAGCAGACCTGAGTGACAGAATACCTGGGAGCTGTGTTCAGTGTTTGCATTGGCTCATTTTGTCACCCTAGCTAAGCTTGTGCCCTGTCCTGTTAAATGATACTCATCAGGACAGTTCCACCATTTGTTAAGTCTGTTGAGATGTTTCAAGAGATGAAAGACACTGTTTTCCATCACAGAGCACAACCAACTGGCAAAACTTCACTGCTGTAACTGGACACAGCAGGGCCATGACAAAATCCACCTTCTGACTCAAAGTAAGGACACAAATTTTGGTTACATTTGTTGTGAGAAGGATCTCCCTCAATTTCTACTAAGGAAGATGTTCCACTTCAGTTAAACAAATATTACTTGCCCAGAGCAAGACTGAATGTAACTCTATCGTAATTAAGGCTTCCAGTTCTGGTTTCAGGGAAATGAGCAGGATTTTACATCTTCAGTTATTCTCCCCACTCCTGTAATGAAAGTTTCCCTAATTCAATTCAAGCTTGCAAACATCTGCAGGGTAGGTGACACGAATAACATTGCGTTTTGCAGCAGATACACGTCTTGTCAAAAACACTTCCTCCAGCTCTTGTTCCAACACCATCTGTGGGAGAAACTTGACTGAGTTCATTGAGCCTCTGCAGAAATACCAGTGGCTGAGGGTGATGGTGGCTGAGAGACAAAGTGACACAGAGTGCTCCCCAACATCCCTTCTGCCAGGGCCAGGCTCTCCCTGAGGTTTTCTCTCCACAAGCTGACCTATCCTTTCCCTTGCTTAGCTGGAGAATCTTGATGAGAAGAGAGCCCGCGGTGGGATGGCTGCAAATGTAATGCAATCAGAAGATAATGACTTCAGAAGGAGAGGGGAGGGAGGGGATAATCAGCAGAGGCAGATGAACTCCCAAGATATAGAAAAAAAAGAAAAGACTCTGTTTTCATGCAGATGTCCCTAGTAATGAAGAATGAGAGAAGAGGAATACTGAAAAAGAGGTGAAATGGAAGCTGATTTGTTTCTAAATAGCACTATTTCAGAGTCTTCTATGGGGTGTAAGTTGCTTCTTAAACTAAGAGTGTCTGAAAATACCCCAGACAAATTCAGACCTCTCAGCCATCTCTCTCTCTCTCTCCATTATACTCATATCCATACCACAATTTAGAGTTAGCTTGGTGGGAACTGGGGACAGGAATATAAAATATGCAGGGAACATCCCTGTCTCCCTTCAGGCTCAGGTTTAGCTAGGTGTCTATGAAAATATTATGCAAATGTGACAGTGTTTTCTTTGGGCAAGCCATTTAACTGGAGCTTTCAACACCTCAGAAGCCTGGAGACAAAGGGTGCGGGTAATGATAAATGCAATTTATTTACAATGAGCATAAAAGAGAAGGTGTAGGCAGCTGCTCCTACAGGTGATGTCTCCCCTGCTCACCCTACACACTCGATCACAGACTTCAGCCTTTCCCTCACAAAGCCTATATGTTTCCTGGGGTGAGAGGTTTCCAGGGATCATTCTACTCAGAGAACGGTCCTCCCTGTTCAGATTCTGCATTTTGTATTCAGGTATGTGACTTCCACAGGCAAGGAGCTTTAACTTCAAAAACCAAAACAAAACAAAAACCTGACCTTGGCAAGCCTCATACAAATTCTGACCCAAGGTTCAGATCTGGAAGAACCTGTGAACATTTTCAACCATTTTGATGAGAAACTAGGTATGGGTACAGTAATACATCACTCTTCTACAAATCCTCCCTAGCCTAATTGCATCAATACTTAATGGCAACAGCTCTAAACAGTACACCTGCACTGCTGGATGTGCAGCTACCAAATCTAATAACAGACTGCTGGGTACCACAGGGGGCTGCTGTGCAAAAAAAACCAGTCAGAAAGTCTGCCAGTGCACATGGCTAGAGCCCATGTTGTGGCTGATAAAATCAGAAGCCTTGGTTTCTTAGGTAGTTCTATACCTCTCCTTTCATCCTTCCACATACTCGAATGTAGGCGTTAGCACCAGCATCCTGAACAATTCCACCCTGCCACCATGTGCTCTGCCTCTTTTCATTCCCTCAGCAGATGAAGTAGCTAAGCCATTCTCCCTTCCCTGCACTAAATGCCTGCTCTGTTAGAGAGTGCTGGCACACTTGCATCAGCAAATTAAACTGGGATGGCTGAGGGCATTATGGCCTGCAGCTCTCTATCAAACCTCTCTCCCAGAGATTGCAGATTCCACATAAGGGACAACCAAACAGCTCCTGGGTCAGCTGCTGCACTTTACAGCTCACTCGATTAGCATGAATCAAATTGATGTCAGCTTACTTTACCAGGCTGGCTGTAAAACTGTTCTAGGGAAGGGGCTGCTTCATGAGCCATTCAGCTGTCCCTGCTGTGGGGTGGCAACATCTGGCAGAAGCTCGATGCTGAAACCACTTGCCCCCCACAAACTTCATTAGTTGCTGAGCGAATGAGAAAAAAAAATCACAGCCTGTTCCATCCCAGAAATAGCTGCTGTACGGGAAGAATAGCAGGTGAGGTGACCTCTATACAAACAGGCTTCCAAAGGATGATCAAACATAGGAAATGTGTAATCAAGTAAGTTGTTCTTTTATTATTATTATCACTGAGATCAAATATTCTCTTAAAAAATCACTCCTTTTTAATTTTTTCTAAGTAAAAACATTGCTTATAAGTACGACAATGGCATTACTAAGTATGCAACAATTTTATGCCAAGGCATTATTAAAAATGGCATCAAGTCTAAAGTAGGTCTATAAAGAGTTAATAAATCACTTGGTCTCAAAAAAAATTACAGTTTACTGAAAAATCTCACATTACTTTTTATTAATGCCACATAAAGTAGTTGTGTAATTAGAAATTAACTCACAAGGTGACACAATTTACTCGACAGTGATGCACAGGGTTCATATGGCTTTTCACATCCCCAAAAGATCCCAAAACACTGTCTTAAAAAAGTGTGCCATGATCCAAGTATTGCTATGTTCAGCCCGAGATTTCAGCCAGCTCTGGGCTGGAAGCAGTTAAGCACTTATTACAGCACATCAGCCCTCTTCAGGAATTTAAGAAGAAGCCTGAAGAACACAGTGATTGACTCAAGGAGAGAGGCAAAGTAATATCATTCTTCAGAAATACGGCTGGGACACACGGGTTCATATTTTTTCATTCACAACAAATGCTGATGGCACTTTTCCAAGGCTGAAGAGTATCGTTACTTGCAGCCTGGGCCATGTCAGCAATGTGACCTCTCCTCACAACCCAGCCCATCTCAGGGCAAGCTTTCTGCTTGTGGATTTCTTTGTGCAATTCCGTGGGGTTCCTTGAAAAAGACATGTTTGACTGACTACACCCAATCTCATCTAGTTTACAGAGCCTGATTAAATTAGAATGAGCAATAATGAAATTAGAAGAAAGACACTTATGACTCCCACGGAAGGTGCACTTCCATCCTGTTACTGTACAGGGAAAGTGCTAGCACGAAAAAAAACTTCTGGGGGCTTTGGAGCTCTTTTCTTCCCTTTTACCTTGTAGTGTTTGAAGTACATATATTGCACTTTATTAAGTCTATGTGATAAGTAAATGAAAACCTCTACTTTGGCTTCATCTTACAGAAGAGAAAGACACACAAAAAATCAGTAAGTTTGGGACAGAACAAGAAAAACCACCTCATCTTGTATGCATTTTAACAACTAGCTCATCTATCACACTTGGAAATAAGGAATTTAGAGTGCTCTAAAAATCTCCCTTGGGACACAGCTCATATTTAAAATAAAACAAAACATCCAGATCACTGAACTCTATCCTGGACAAGTAATGCTCCACAGTGAAGAAGCTGGTGTTGAGATTTGGCTGGAAGTATCTGTGTCTGCATCGCTGAAGGGCAGAGCCAGGAAGTGATATCTAGTGGATGCTACTAAAAAACCTCACCCTACACACTCAATGCTGCAAATGATGCCTCTGCCCATGTTTGAAAGACCACAGGTCATGCTTAAACCACATTTGAAAGAAAGTGGAAAGAAGGCTATAATGGCTTGACAAAAAATAAATAAATAATTTGCAAGCACTTAGCCCTGAGATGAGCAAAAGACTGAACAGATTTATAGGTGCAAATGATTCCATGATACTTCAGGATTTTATTTTTTTTTTTTTAAAGTATTTCCATCTCTTTTTAAAGTCACAGAATTAAAGAAACGAATATATGTCCACAAATGCTTCTGCTTACAAACCAGAACCAGATTCTGCAAGCTAAAATTGGTCCGGCTTCGAATGTATTTGTCTGTGGTTTCCCTCAGAAGTTTCAAATGCAGTGTTTAAATGCAAGAGCCTCCCAGGGAGGCGTGTGCTGTAAAAGCTTGAGCGGTTTGGATGCAACTCCAGAGTCACCTGCCATGTTTGTTTCCTCACTTGTCTGAATGAATCTTTAACTCCTCAAAGCAAACCTTGAGTGTGGGTATTGCCAAACGTGAATTCAAAATTTGTTGCCAGTGAGCTTTACCTGAAAGCTACTCTTTCTACAAACCTTCCTCATCACAAATGTGCTCACTGGAATAATCACGGGATATGGATGCCAAGAGAGTGTCAGTGCAATCAAGACAAACTGGTGAAAGAACTGAGAAAGCTACTTGACAGCACTCATCCAGCTTGGATAAAGACTACTTAAACATTCCCCCTGCTTTCCTGCACCACAGGAGGTCCCTTGGCGCTGGAGTGCTTGTGCTCTGCCTCACATAGCGCCGCGCCCCCCACGCCTCCACCGCCAACCGCGTGGGGCTCGGCTACCTGAATTAAAACATCTGCTGGCTGGCTGCAGCTGGAGGCTTTTATCACAGCTGCACACCAGCCATGACAGACGGATGTGGGACACACCGATCCAAAATGTTACATCTTTCCCCTGTCATCTCAACTGGGGAGTTCAGCTCCCCGATTCCGCTTGGCAGTGACATCAACCTCGGGCCGTCAGGGCAGATCGAACGCAGGAAGCCTCTAGGAAGAGTCGAAAATTGTAATAAGGGCATTATCATGAATCAGCTTGGGATTGATTAAACACTGTGTCATTTTGGGATAGCTCGGCCTCTGGGCCACAGACTGCCAAAATGAGAAATATGGATTTAAAAAAAATCTAAAAATGGTTTTAAGCTGAAGCTGAATATAGTTATGAAAGAAACAAAATGATACAACTGCCAAACCAGCAAGGGCTTCAAAGCAGACACCTAGGGCATTTTAAATCTTATAAAAGATGTCCTCAGGCACTTGACAGATCTTTTACTGTATTTGTGAGCATGCTAGGTTACAATGTTAAGTCCTTCTATTGAAATTCTGTCTTTTGTCCATTTTTACCACCCTAGACATTTTCCCTATCTCAAACACTGTGATTGTCACTGCTGACATTTTAGGATCTTCGCGGAACCCAGCATTTCCTTGCCTATTTCTGACAGTAGCAGCTGCTAGTTATTTAGCAGCATCATTTTAAAATTATTTGGAAGAAGCTGACTCTTGCATCTGGCATGGTATAAAAGATCAATGGCTAAATAACTATTAAAATACTCAGGATGACTGTAGCCAAAGCTTCTGTGCAGAAAAACTACAACACTGAGCTCTCAACAAAAGAAAGTAGCCAAATAAACCCACTCTGGTTTGGCAAAGGATTACTGTGGTCATCACACCTGCAGCAACAAGACCTCCTGGTTATTCCTTATGAGATGAGCAGCAGAGGCAGAAGCCACACTCAGAATCTGCTTGCTAGCTTGCTTCAGTGCAATGCAGAGGTTTCAATAAATACAATTGGTTTAACAATGAGGTAAGTTGCAAACTCTACTGCTAGGACCAAAGAATTTGAAGTGGAGTTGGCTGAACATTTCAAACAAACTCTTATCTGGTCAAAATGTGATTCCTAGTGGAAGGCAAAACACTTCAAGTCTCGGGAAGAATGTCTGAGGGGTGTCAGAGAGACCCAAATCAAGTACTTAACATTTTCATTCCAAAAGCAAAGCAGACATTTTAACACAATTGTGCTTCATTAGAATGCTTGAAGAGTTTTGGGTGTAATCCAACGTGGATCAAAAGCAAAATTCAGAAACTCGGAAGTTGTTGTGATGCAGAATTATCATTCTCCAGCCTGCCTGAGTTTTGCAAGGGCTGGGGAAGGGGAGGTGGGGGAGGGGAGTTGTTGCTTTTTAAGATCAGCATTAGAAATGGAGTGATGCCAGAAAAAGGAGATACAAAATTTAAATGTGACAAAGTTCAGAGGTGTGTGGGCTCAAGTTTGTAGTCTGGGCTGTTAAAGCGATAACACACAGGCTTGAAGCCACTTCTAAAATTATCCCTAAAATCAGAATTTCTCCTTCAGAGACAGGGTCCAACTGTGATCTTTGCTGACAACAGCTCAGAATCCAGCTACTTAGGGACCATCTCTATGGATTCCCAGATATGCTGATGAGCTGGCAGTTGACAATGTGCGTGTCAGGGATAACATTTTGTCACATGTATCAACGATGACATTTAATTTCTGCACGAAATTTCTGCATTTATTTTCTGGATGAAAATTGTCCAGTCGCCTAAAGAAATAAAATGTTTTTTAAAAGCAAGAGCCTGTTTGATCTTCCCTTTGTGGAATTTCAAGCCTCTGACTTGCAAATCTTGTTCAACTATCATCTTTGAACCACAGCACTAGCCTTCTGTTTGCACAGAGGCTTATGTTAAGTTGACAGATTCCAGTGGCCCAAATAGGCTGCCTTCTCACTGAGGGCACTGTCTTAATGGTACAAGGAATGAGAATTAGATCTTTGAATTTCTAAGTGGCTTTGCTAGTCCTGAATAAGATGTACAACACTGCCAGGAGGAAAGGTATATGCACTGATCTGACTTCTTGTCCCCAGCTCTCAACACTCGTCTAAGTATCACCCATTTTGCAGTTGGTTTCACATTTAAATACAGAAACATGCCTGCTGGTACTCATCTGTACTGGGCTTGTATGGCCAGGTTTTGGTAGCAGGGCACTACAGGGGTGGCTTCCCTGAGGATCTGCCAGAAGCTTCCCCTGTGTCTGACAGGACCAATGCCAGCTGGCTCCAAGACAAATTCATTGCTGGTCAAGGTTGAACCCACCAGTGATGGTGGCAGAGGCACTGGGATGACATATTTAAGAAGAGAGGGGAAAAGTTCCACAGTAGCAATTGTAGTTGGAGAAAGGAGAGGGGACACGTGAGAGAAACAGCCCAGCAGAGACCAAGGCCGGTTAAAAGGAGAGGAAGGGGGTGGAGGAGGTGTTCCAGGCACCAAAGAAGAGATTCCTCTGCAGTCCGTGGTGCAGACCACGGTATGGCAGCTGTGCCCCTGCAGCCCATGGATATCCACAGTGGAGCAGAGATCCACCTGCAAGCCATGGAGAATCATACGTACTTCGTGTGATCCGTCATTTACATCTTCAATTAGACACTCTTCTCAGCAGCACTGGGGCACAGATGCTTCCTATTCTTACTTCTCTGGTAAAAGTGACCAATACACCTGAGTAAACAAATTCTTTCTCAAAATGGTTCTAGTCCCAGTCACTGAAACATCATCTCTTTAATTTGGTCAGATTTTTTGTTTTTCTCAGTTAATATTCATGGAGTAGAATAAGAAGGGCAGCACTGAGACAGAGGAAGACAGATGGAAAGAAATTTCAGATCCATCTAACAATGTTGTTTGCCTCTTCTTTCCTGACACATGTAACAGTGTCTGTACAACACAGTTCTGCAATAGAAATACGATGGCAGAAGAAAAATGCAAGGAATAAGCAAAGCATTCCAAGAGAGATGGGGTTTGGTAGATTCGTATGCTTTAAGGTCAGAACAGAGGTTTAAACAATCCCTCCTGGCCTTCGATATGTCACAGGGCTTTCATCTTCACCCAGCTATCCTTGTACTCAGCTCAGTGAATTTTCCCTATCTAATTTATCTTTTTTCTTTTTTTTAGCAAGGTATCCAGTCTTGAGTTGAAGGCAATGAAGAGTTAGCATGTCCTAAGGGATTTTGTTTCAGTGTTTGATCACCTTCACTTTTGAAAGGCTGAGCCTAATTTGAATTTGTCTGACATCAATTTCCTTGTCTTGATCCTCACTATGCCTTTCTCTACGAGATTAAAACATTCTGTAGCACCCACGTTTTTTTTTCCTAAATGAAGAAAATTATACTGCGTATTGATCAAGTCCTCCCCACCCCCACTAGTCTTTTCAGATAAATTTGAATGATATTGAAGTCTCATGGCAAGTCATTTTCTCCAACCATCAAAGTCATGTTGCAGACTTCCTGTATCCAAGGCTGCATCATGCTGTGAAAATGTTGATACCAGAAAAGACATTATTTCTGAACTGGACTCAACAATGCCATATGAGAGAGAAAACCAGTTCACATGAGATTTTCTTAGTGCTGTGTTCATACATCTGTGGCCTTTAAGCCCCTTTTTACTATTGCACCACTTGGGAAACCTGAGCTCCACTTGCACAATACCTTATACTTCCTTTCCAGATACAGTGCTGTCATCTGAAAGCAAGGTCTGCTGCTCTAAATACCCAAATTCATTTTTGGTGTGCTACATATCTTTGCATGAAAGCATGCAGCCTTTCTGAGCAATCCACACATTAGTTTTTTACTGCCATTATTTTTTGTATCCTTCTACTAATCTCTGTGTACCCACCCTTTTTATCAGCACATTTACTCCCAGATCATTGATAAAAACACTGAATAAAATGGGGCTTCATATTGATTTCTCAGAATCCAGTCTGGAACACTCCCATTTACTGATAATTCCCTATTGACATATGCTTTTTGGGGCCTATAATTTAGCTTTTTCTCAACTCTTTTAATATCTATTTTATTGTTACTTCATAGTGTTAACTTTTTATCAGAACACCATGAGGCATTATAGCATGTTCGGAAAGTCCAGATCTGAAGGCGTCTTTATGAACTAGACTTATAATTCCACAGGGGAAAAAAAAAAAAGGAGATTTGTTTGAAAAGCTTATTTTCCTTAAATCTGTGTTGACTAGTGCTAATGACATTCTTAACGTCTTATTCTTTAGTCACTGGATTCTATATGAAATTTGCATTCTTTTATTCTGGAATGGTTTCAAAATAAGTGCACTACTGTCACTCAAGTCATCCCAGCTGTTTTGTCTTGAATCCAGCACATTAACATTCTTATAAATGTTCTGTTACTCTTCCACCTAGATTTAAAGTTAAGATTTATGAACTGGAGACCCCTTCAATCAACCCTTTGACATGAACTGCCAGGGACTGACAGGTATTTCAAATGTCTATCCTTAGTGAGCATTGCTCAATATCCACCACAGTAATTAACAAACTCAAGTAGACCTCACCATCCTCACAGTGGAGGAAGAGTTACCCTGTTCCAGCCTAAACCACCTGCAACAGGTTCCTAAAAACTCTTCTACATTTGGGATTTCAGTTCACTCTGCCAGCTTCTCCTCCCACCTTGGAAACACTCCCATAACTTCCCATCACACCTTGGAAATGCCCCATATGGAACATCTAGAAAAGAGCTGGCATTACATGAACATGATGCAACTTTTTTCACACTTCCTCAAAAGAAATGCAAATGAATGCTTTGCTGAGCTGGAATCCAGTAGTAATGGTGCAACGTGGGCAAAAAAGCAAGCCTCTTTGAAACACTAAGATGCTTTTTGCCTTGCAGCAGACTTTACCTTCAGCCTGGACAATGATCCCTGTGACCTACAACCCATGCACTATCTCCCATTCAGTCATCTCTCTGAGTCCTCACATATGGGCTTTATAAATCTCATGGACTTTTGCTAGAAACCATGCCTAAGGCATGAATTACTGATCCATTTTCACTACAGCCAAAACAGCTGCCCAGGCATATATCAGCCTACCCTTTGATTAACAACAACATCCTTTTCCTGGCCTTAACAGTGCAAACTTGCCTGACTCAAATCAGTGCAAAAAGACAAAGGTCACATTCCCTTCCTGTCATTTGGAGTATGTTGTACCTTTCTCTAAATGTTTCCTTTGGTTTCTTCTCCTCTACTTCATGAAACACAAGCTGGTTGTCTTTGCTGTCAAGACTTTTATAGCTTACCCTCCTCTGAGCATCACCTCTGAGCACCTAGTGAAAGGTCAGCTCCCATGTCTGATGGACAGTGCTAACAGACACCACCAGATCTGAAATATTTTCAACTGCACCTTTGAGCTTTCTCTACTAAACTTTTGCAAAACTCCTTCACTGCCTTCCTTAAAACTCTCTTTATACTAAAACTGTAATGCTCACAAAGGAATAACAATGACAGCTAGTCCTCAGTTTCTCAGGCATCTCTGTCTCTCAGGATGAGCAACAATATTACTTCTTTTTTTTCCCTTCACCCACTCATCTTTTCATCTGAGTCTGCCTTTGTCTCTTGCTTTATGTTTCATTAAAATACATAACCTGAGCTTTCCCCCTCTGAAATTATAATAATGATTGTATAAGACTTTCAGCCAATGTTCAACACTGATATCTTTCCTAATGCCTCAACTGCTTTGCATGCATTCATATAGGCATGTTGGGAGTAATGTTGTCAGGTAGGATTGGCTGGGCTGTCAGGGTGCAACTATATTCCTAACTTAAACAGTGCCTGGAGGTGGTCCTGGGAATGGAGGAATAATCAGCTGTACTGCTAAACAGTCTAGCACAGCCCCAGCACAAGTCTGTAGGCACCCCATGGGAACAGCTACTCTGGGCCAGCTGTCCTTCCTACACAGGAGTATTTATTAATAAATTTAGATTATTTCTCCAGCCATATTCTGACAGGTCACCCTCCTCTTAGGCTTCGGCACTTTTTTTTTTTTGTTTCCATGCATGACCCTGGAGTTTTGACTTATCAATAACTGTGAAAGGCTAAAAGCAGCTTTATGCAAAGTACCATTCCAGCCCTATTATTCATTCTCTTGTTCCTTAATGACTAGTCACATTTTAAATGGTATAATCAAGTGCTTTATGCCACCAGGTTTTAATCAAGTCAGACATGCCAGAATTATTCTCATCAATGAGTATGTCCTGTGCCTCCTCCTCCCTGCTGACAGTCCTATGGGAGTTGTGCTCATCAAAGCAAGAGATCTTCTTCTCTGTGCATTATTTGCTGCATTAGTTCAATTTGTTTGAAGCATCCTGAACCTGAACTCGTCTTGTAGCTGCCACCATAGCAATACAGTAACATCCCTGGCCACTCACAGGAACTGCTGGGTACTGAAAGAAGCAACTGTTTGTTATTCCTGACCTTGGAAGCAGTTCTGTGCCAACTTTATTGCGTACCAGATCTAAATACAACCTCAGAATTGCCCTGATTTTTTTCTGTTTTGTACTGTGCTCTCAGACTATTACATGGAAAGGATATGGCTGGAGAAATTCACTGTAGATATGTAATGGCCTAGTACATTCATAACTGTATGAAACTGGTACTAAACTAATAAAATATCATCCTAGGCCATTTACTCCTATAATTTACCTTTAAAAAATGCAGTTGAGATTCTATAAGAGAAGGAGGAGCACAGCATCCTAGTGCAATTTACTACCACCTCTCAATTTGATTACTGCTGGGGTAAAGTTGAGGGGGTTGAGAGGAGAGAGACAGAAAAACATGACAGATATGAGTCATGATTAATGCATGGTCTCATCCTATTCACACTGGCAATGCTGAATTTAACTAGTCAAAAACATCTTTTGATGTGGCAAGAGCCCTCAGCAGGAGCAATTCAGCCATTAAGATGTTTCTGTTGAGACAAATTCCGATTTTAAGATTTCAGGTCAAGGTGATCCAGAGTATCTGACATCTCTAAAGGGCAATTTGTCGTCCCCCCTGCCAGAAAACCTTGAAATCGCTAAATGCACCAAGCACACTGACAGCTCCACCTTGTCTCTTAACTATCACTTGTCTTAAAACAGCTCTCATGGCCTCAACTGCAAAAAAAGAGTCTTCTTTAACAGCCTCAAGCACACAAATAAAGCATAGTTTTGGCTTTGTCTCTCAAGAATCCCTGCTTGAAGAGTTCAAACCTGTGATTCCTTGAAGCAAGTGTGCTTTCAAAAAGGAAATCTCTAGTCCAAAATTGACAGGGGAAGGATCAGGAGACTGGAAATAAAATCAGCTCTTAGCCTGAAGAAAGTGCACTCTATGGAAGAGCCTGACTGGGTTTAATAAGGGAATGTGGGCATTAACAGCTTTCAAAAGATCACAGTTTCTGGTTTGAATGAAGGATGCTTTTGACCTTTGGTATGGATACATTTGGCAACCCACTGATGTTCCCTAGTTAGTCCTTCCCATGAACAGCAGTATCTGATAGATCAGCACCCTGCTTGGTCCTGATCAGCACTAGGGAAGGGAAAAAGACTTCAGAAAATGAGTCCTAGGTTTGGGTATGACCCAAGACAGCTCAGTCAGGGTAAATGGTGGAAGTTCATTGTACTACTGAAAAATCTTAAGCTCCTTTCAAACAGTACTGCAAATATTTTTCCTGCAAAGAAGGTTTCTGTAAAGCCACTGTGTGTGAGACATAGTGACAGGGCAGACCCAAGACAGGTACACCGTGAGCAAGGCCATGCACACCATATCAGATAATCTGTTGAAGTACCCCAAACCTCACCAGGGAAACCACAGAGTGGTATTCTCATCATGTTTTCCATCACTAGCCTGCCTCAAGTGAAGCAACTAGATTCCCATCCTTACTCCCATGTTGCCTCCAGAGACTACTGTTCCATGCAGCCTTTTCCTATTGCAATCTGTAGGGCTTTGCACAGTTCCTCCCACAGTTCACAATACTGAGATGCTGACATTAACTCCTGCAGCCTACACACACCTCTCCTTCTGACTGACAACCGCTCTCATCAGCATCGAAACCCGGGTGTAGAAATCTGTATTTATAACAGAGTGTGGTTCTTCTTGACATAAAACAATAAAATAGCTAACAGGGGCGATGCGTGACAGGTTGAGATGCCTGTCATGAGAGCTGTCCATACAAAAAAAGAGATGTCAACCCAGTTTTGCAAACCTGCCTCTCTGACAGTCCACACCAGGTGTGGAGAATGTGAAGATGGAGGGAGATTTAGAGAAGTGGTCACTGAGAGCTAAAGAGAGGAAAAACAAAACCTTGCAATTCCTTTACCTAAGAGCTAACCTCTCCTTCTGTGTAAAACAGAAAAGGCTGAGCTAGTGCTTTTGGGTTTGATTATTTTTTTTTCACCTTTAATTATGCATCATCAGTGACAAGCTCACGTGGAGCTAAAAGCTGGATCTGAGCATGAAGCTAATTTTTGGAGCTATTGGCTGTTCACTACCAGGAATAAAAATGATTCCTTGTCTTCCTAGATTTGGTTTAAGGAACAAAACCTCTTTGTCTCTCCCTCCATATTAGCTGCCTACAGACAGCTCCATTTTCCATTTGTGCATTTAATTATCCCTTCCTATGTGAGCTACTTTACATTTGTGCTTATTGAATCTCAGTTTATTGATTTCGGCTCCCTTCTTGAATTCATCATAGTTGGACTCAGGGCTAATCCTATTCTCCAATGCATTGGCAATTGCTTCCAGCTTTGTGTTGCATATGAATTTGATTAGCATACTCTCCATTCTGGTCTCCAGTGAAAATGTTAATGAAAACATCGAGCAGTATCAGATCTAGAGCACATACACACAGGGCTCCATGCTCCACTGCCCAACCTGGCTCTAAACCTTTAATAATACTCAATACTTCTGGGCTAAAGATGGTCAACTTAACAACACTTGGTAAGTGATTTGCAGCATTTCAATTCAGTGTATACTCTGCAGGAACAACTAACAAACCTGGATCAAATGCAGGGGGAGGTCAAGAAAGCAGCATTTGAATTGGGAAGGTATGGAGGTTTGACATTTAATCAGAGTTAGAGCTCGATCTAAGGATTCCATAACAGTCCCTGAAACTTCAGCTTTAAAAAAACAAAAACCCGAGAAGGCACACTTATATTTTTGGCAAGTTGACTGCTATCTCAAGCTTAATCTCACTGGTGTGGCTCTTCTCACGTACTTTAAAATGGTGCCAAATGGCAAAGTAGGCTGGTTCTAGTGTGAATCTAACTTTCCAGAAATAAAAGCATTTAGGATTTAAGGGTTAGTTCATGCTCATCTCATTAATCAAATCATTCATTGTGGCCAAAATATATTGGAATAGACATGGACATAATTGCTTTCATATTTTAATTTATTGAAAATGAAACAGAATTTCCCATTTTTATCAGCAGAATTAAGCTGTTTATATCCATGAACATTGCTTAGCCATAAAGGTTAGGATTTTTTTGTCTTTTCCTTTAGGGGTGGGGTGTGTGTGAAGACTACACATTATTTTATATCTTAGTTCCCTCCCCATGTTGGTTGGTTATTGAGCCAGGCATTCACCAGTGTTGAAGTTTAATACAGCAGTGCTCAATTTTCCCATGTTCCCTCTTGTTTGCAAGTTTAATTCTGCCATTCATTTCCCTCCTCTCTCTCCCCTGCCTTTGGAGATGAGGCATTACAAGGTACTTTACCTCACCTCCTTCTCTTTTCTAATGCAGGAGAAACTCAGCACCCATCAGAAGACCACCAAACACTAATCTCTGGCAGCTGTAAGGAAGCAGGGTACACAGAGGGTAAAGTTATTCTGTTTATAATGAGATTAATCTCTTTCTAAAAACTACCAGACATGCCCCAGAATGGCTGATTTATTCTTGGCTCAAAAAAGATGCATCCAAAAAGTGCAGCTTTGGCCTCTGGAATGTATCAGATGGCAGAGTGCTTTTAAAAAGTTTCCTAACTCTTTTCCAATCCTGCCCTCATATTTCTGTGTTTACAGCAACAGTTTATTCGAGAATCATGTTGATGAAGGACTTAATCACTCTTGCAACTCTTACCTCTTGCAATAGCTCTTTGGACCATGCAGTAATGTTCAGAGAAGAACACTGATCATTTACTTCCAAAGCCACATGCACACAGCCAGGTTAATTTTCATTATCAGCAGTGTTTGGATCTGTGATACCATAACATGGTCACTCATTTCTGAGGGAGGCTCACAAGTGGCTCTAAGTATAAATAGAACAATGATGCCATAAATTTTGTTCTACTTGAGCAAAGTGAAAAAGTTCTATTAAAAAGTGAAAAGTTCTATTCCAGCTTTGAAAAGTTGCCCTGGAAACCAGATGTAGATTGTGCCACCAAGTATGATGCATCACTGCATCATTTGTCCTCTTCTTATATTTCTTTTTAGCTAAGATAGAACTGCAACCTGTTTCTGGCCTTCTCTGTTTGCCCTCACTCTCTGTTGAAAATTCTATATATTTTACTTATAAACTAAATATTTAATCCATCTATATATAATTTATGTGTAATTATAGAATGTCTGCTAATAAAGAGCACTGCTCAGATATCAACTCACACTCCTTTTGCAACCTCATGTGGTGAAAATCTCTCATTTAGGCAACTCTATTGATAATGGCAATGATCTGTTCAGTCTGCAGAGGGCCAGTATGGTTAAAGCTGGTGTGATACCACTGTATTAGAGCAGATGAAGGTTTTCTCAAACACCACCATATTCAGAAGGCCTGGGCAAAGTCAACTGGTCCCTACTCTTACCTGCAGCTGAAGCAATGGAAAATGTATTAAGTACTCGCATAAATTTAATATCTCAATATATCCAAAAGCAGCACCCGGGTTGTCATTCAGTCAAAAACCATCAAAGATGTGTTTAGCATCATGTTGAGTAGATGGAAACAGGTGTTAACCTGTACAGGCTCCATTTTCCAAAGGAACAGATGGCTTGGAATATGCTTGTCCTTTCTCATTTTTCAGTCATCTCATCGACTACTTTGCTCTTCCACTCTGCAAAACCCTTAAGCCCAGGAGGAAATTCTCTGAGCTGCTACAGAGAGGCTTTTATTGCACTTTCACTTAAGAGACTCTCTATGACCCTATTTATAACATACCCATGTTCTGAATGGGGTAGCAAGGGAAAGAAGAGCTATTGTCTGAATTGCAGAGTGGAAAGGGAAGCACAGACAAAGCTCCTGAAAAGACTTAAATGATGCCTAATGATGGGGGTAATCACAAAGCACTATTCTCAAAGGCACATGCCTAACTAATCCTCACTGATTTAATTGAAAGGTGAGCAACCAATGGAGGGGGTTTTAGCATTTCACTATGTATTTATCTGCATCATGAAATGCCTGAATACCTCTGCAAATCTGGCCCTTGGCCTCTATCCCATTTTAAGAAAGCGAAGTAAGCAACTAGAGAAGTAAATCTGAGGATTTTGGACTCCTCAGTATACAAGTCTCTTCTAAAGAAACAAGTGTCAACTCTGTCTTTATTTAAAAATACTACCATAAGTAGTTTACTTGGAAATTCCAGGACTATTAATTGATCTGCATGACCTCATCATCCTACTCATGAATTCATCCTTCTCATTCCCTGCAGACTCCTGGGCTGGGTACTATTTACACTGTTTAGATTAGGCTTTAATGAGTACCAAAAGCTTTCTGTTTTCCTAATGAGAATTGAGTAAAATTGAAAACTACAGGCTTTGTTTAAACAAGAATAATGTGAATCTGGTAGAATTCAAACCAAGCTACAACTGAAATACTGACCTATATAAAAGTCAAGGATGAAATATGAACTACATTCCTGCAAATACAACCAGCTTTAACCAAATAGTCTCATACAGAAAGAGTAGCTATGCATGTGCAAGTATTATACACCTCGTAGTGCACAGCATTCACCTCTTACTGTCTTACAATGAGCAAAATAAATATCAATTTAAATTTGTAAAAAGTAGATGTAAGGAAATCAAGCAATTTCACACAGGTGGAACTGCAGATAACTGAACATCTAGATGTGTAACTCTTCAGTGATCCTTCCATGAAGAAATGAGCCAGAGAAAGGATAGAAGAGACTATGAACAGGGACTAATTCATTGTTATGAAATTAAAATAGCACTCCCTGGCATCTCATCAGCTGATCTGGGAAATCCAGGGCAATCCTTCACCATTACTTGGCTTGTGTCCTTGGTTTCTCTTATCCTTTTGTGCACTTATAAACTCTGCTGCACTTGTGTCTTCTAGTGGAACAAGCAAGTTGGTGAGAAGGAGGGCAGAAAATTACTTAGACACATTGTAAAGCAAAATCTTCACACGTTTAAATAGAAGAGTTTCCCTGCTTACAAATTCTCTCAGTGTGGGCTCCACACTGTGTGGACTGGTGAGTTTCTGTCCCTTCCCTTCTCAAAACCCTCTTCGGACCCCAGGTGAGAGGACACCACCATCTCCTTTCACAGATTCCCATCATACAAATTTTTTGTAGTTTTCCATTTCCACCTCTCCTAATCCATTTGCCTCTTCTGTCACAATCTATCTGTACACCAGCGTTATCCACAAGCCTCACAAGGTAACAGAACATAATCACTTTTATGTGCTTGTCTGCCTTAATCTCTGGAAGAGTTCCCTACAATCACTCTCTGGGGAGTTCATTTGTTAGATCATTCCCCATTTGGAAGAGCTGTATTTAATGTTTATACCGTGGAAGAGATCACTGGCAGGTCTTTCCAAGTCCTGCTCTAGTCGCTGGAATCTGTGTGAAGAGGCTGACTGCAACCCTTTTGCTGAAAAAAAACCCCCAAAAAGCAGCATTGCTTTTTCGATAATTTCATTGTCGCTTTAACATGAAGAGAATAAACTAGGCAGAATGGGTCAATTTCAAGATTACTCCTCTATAGAGGAAAAGGTTTTAAACAGATCTGTTCTGGTGTCAAGCGACACGAGCAATTTTCAGGTTATCGATCTCTTCTCAGCATAATTTCTTTGTGATTATTTTACCTCTCCGTTCTTGCCTCATCACTCCTCCATAAGGACCCTCCAAAGGAGTGGTGATCTATTCCTCTTTTTCCTCATATGCACTCCAGTTTAGCTTCCATAATTGCAGAAACAATGCTCACTGAGTACCAGAAGTTTGGGGACAGACTTATGGAAGGAATAAAATAAGATTTTAAGTGCACTGTTCATTTTCTACTTTCCCAGCCACAAGTGAAACAACCTTTCCAAATTCATGCTGATAAAACTTTTAGATCCCACTATGAGCGAATTCGATAAAAGCCTGTGACATCAGCTTCACACAGTACCAATCTGTTCTAATCTTCCCAACAACTGCACTAAACCATCAACAGCAGTGCCACCCCCACAAATGCTCACAGCAGTACTGCTCTGAAAATGTAGCTGCCCAATGCAGACAGAAATGCTCTACGAAAAAAGATCACCAAAAAAGAATGGGCAAGGCAGGAAAAGATAACCTTGCACAGACCTAAAATAACCTTTCTGTAATTAAAAAAAAATGCTTTTAGAACAAGTCCTGAGGCTACACCTTTTACTAGGTTCAATCCTTGCTGCCTACAAGGGAGACAAACGTTTATCTGGCTGTTCCCATGCTAGCTCACATAAGATGGTCTTGGAAAGCCCCTCAGTAGAAGACTCCACAAATCACAGGACACCTCTGCCATTGCTGCACCACCTTCCCAGTGAAAAATATTTCCTAATGTCCCATTTGAACCTCCAAAGCCACAGTTTATGGCTATTGTTGGTGTTATACTGTCTACTGCTACTTTAAAAAAATTGGTTCTTTCTTAGAAATTAGACATCAAGTGCCATAGGCTTCTAGCTCACCTTTTAACCTCCTCTTTCCTACACTAAACAAGCTTAGATCTTTCAATCTATTTTCACAGGACATGTACCATATGTAGTACGTATGTTATCTTGGTAGTTGTCTCCACTAGACCCTCCCCAGTTTCTGCATACACTTCCTGAATTGCTGAGGCTCAAACTCGACACAGATTCCCTCCGGATCACTGAGGCAGATGAAGAGCTCTGCAGGAGTCAGCTCTCATCCTGAAGACATCACTGGTGTAACTGGGCTACAACAGGAATAGCATCCTCAGCATGTTGAGGGAAGCTCTTCCTTCCAACAACTATGCAAAACTGAACACAAGTGTGAACCTCTGTGTAAGATTCCATGCTTGGTAGGGAAGCTTTCCTGGTGTCTGAGAGTTTCCCACTATGACTCACTTATCTTTGGAGCTCCAGAACACTGGATTTAAAGGGCACCGTCGCTTTGCAAGTGGGTTGCTTTTGTTGGAGGTAAGGATGGGGTTCAAGCAAACTGAAGCAGAGGAAAGCCTGGAGCTTGGAGTTCCCATGTCCATGATGGATGTTATTTCCATTAGGCCTTTGAGCCAATGGAGAGAAAGCTGTCTTAGCTACTCACTTGAGTGATCTGCACTTGCAGTGGATGTTGGATCAAGCAGCACAAGGAAGACAGCTCACAGCTGCCAGTACAAGAGGAGCTGTGTGCATGCTGTTTGACTGGGAGGTCAAGCAGAGAAGACTCCACACCCTCATTATGAGTAACAAGGGATGTGGAGATGTTGCAAGTACAAGTTTCTGCTGCTGGCAGCTTGGGGACTTATTTTTCCCTTCATGTATCCCATCCACCAGCAGAAAGAAAGATGGCCAGCACTATGTTGTAGCAGGTGAAAATAAACACCTTCATGGCTTTGTGCAACATGATGGGTTTGCAGTATGAGGGGCAGGCAAGCATATTGGGTAAGTTAATTTTCTTATAGCCTCCCTACCTCACTGGTTAAGTTGCTGTCAAATAGGAGCCTCTCTCCTCCTGTTGCTCTAAAGAAACTATGAGAGATGCAGAGTGTTTTGAGATTCACGCTGTGCACAGTAAAGAGGAATGAATGTACATGTTGCACATGCTACTGCATACATTAAAATCTTTTGATCGCTGCAAGAATGTCTGTTTATGAGAGCTGCCATTCCCTGTAAGAGCAATGGAGCCAGAGTGCATTTTGGAAAGCTCTGCCTTAGACAAATGAACCCAATTTTGCAGACACAGGACAGCATCTGAGAAAATATCTCCTACCCTGCAGGAAAAGGCCAGTCCCAATTCTCCTACAATGAAGTGATCTATAAGCCAAAAATAAAGGTTTGTTTTAATACATAACACCCCACCCTCCACCTCCACATACACCTTAATTGCACACCTCTGCAGTGCCTGGATATGCTGAGTTCAGGAGAAAACCCTTCAACCTTTAAAGACAGACAGCCTGAGAAGGGCTTCCAGCTGAGGATGGAAGGTCAGTCAGAAAGCAGATTTACACCATCTTGGGAACCCAGTACTGCCAATTTCAAGAAGTTGCACAAACTTTTTAATTTGCAACAATTAAATAACGCTCCACTCTTTTGTGGGATCTTAGTGTACTGCATAGTTTGACATTTCTCCTCGAGGCAGAATATATTGCCTGGCATTCTCTGCAATGCAAAATGAGTGGGACACAGACTCACAAGGTTTGGCTAAGATCATACCAAAGCCTTTTCATTTATTTTCAGGAAGTACTTTTCTCAAGCACCTTTCATGACAGTATGCACAAAGCCTGCCATAACAGGCCCCTGACCTGCAGTGGGCTTTTGTTGCAGTCATTTTGGACTACAAACACACAGAACAGATAGTAAAGAGCAATTCTCCCTGTCCAAGCTGAGGAGGACCAACCCTGGCAATCCACAGATCTGGTATAGAGTCAGTAGTGGTAAATATAAGAGTGGTCCCAGAGCTGAGAATACCAAGGAAACAAGACAGACCAGCTCACATTTTCCTGCACATTACAGCACTGCACGCCCAGGTAATTCCAAAACTAAAGAGGACAACCAAGAAGGATGCTGGGCAAGAAACCTCGAGAGGATGCCTCCAAACAGAATTTCTATGATTCTGCAAAGTTCATGTTCAAAACCAGGAATGATAAGCAGGAATAGCTAAGTCCCTAGGAGGCTTAGGGTAAAGGCCATGTTTCTTCACTTAGCATTTCCTAGAAACTAATTCAGGTGGCTTTCCCCTCCTCATTCTGACTTTCCTGAGTCACATTTCTGTATATTTACTTTTTCCTGGTGCTTATAGAACTGAGCCCTCACAGCGCTGTGCATTGGGAAAGATCTTGCCCAAAGTACCTCCACAGACAAAATTCTTGTCTGCAGTGCTCATCAACAACATCAGGAACTTCATAGGTTCTTTTAGTACTGCCCCTCTAAAACAGAAGCTCTGTGTTGCTTCATACATCAAACACCAAGTATTTGCTGCTGCAAAGGCCAGAGATGTTGAAAAGATGGTGACAGGGAACCTTCCACCCCAGTAACCTCACTCACCCAGTGTGTAAATGATTGTGCCAGCAGCACTTTGCCAGGTCAGTCACTCAACTGTCAGATACAGCTGAAAGGCTGGAGTGCAAAGAGCGTGAAGTAATGTCAAGACACAAAGTTCAAGACTCATTTTCTTCTTTACCAAAGTTTGGTGGGGAAGAATTGGCTAAGGGCCCATTTTCCATTCAAAACCCAAATTGCTTTGATAATTAGCAAGTCTATTGGAACATGTGCAGAGCCTAGGCATAAAAGACAAAGCAGATGATAGCATGTCAAGAAATCATATTTGATATAGATTAAAATTACTGAAATATAGGGAATTATGGAAAAATACCATCATTTTGCAATTAAGATTAGGACTAAAAAGAGGATTTGCATTCATTGTAACAAGCAAGACCAGTAACAACTAACAACCACCTATGGAGATGGAGCTATTAACATGCAAATGATCATTATTCTGACCGAGGTATTTCTACGGAAAATGTGCCGTTTATGCAGATTTTAAAGAAGTTTTTTGAAGCAAGGTAGGTATGGATAAAGAACCAGGAGTGGGAACACTGTTTACTCAGGAAAACTGTTCTGCTTGACACAGAAGAAAACCAAGAAATATAATTACTGAGCTGGGGCCAGAACAGACATGGTGTGGGATTCCAGCAAACCTCCCTGACAACACGATTACAATGGAGAGAGAGCTTTGGGGGCAGAATGCTAATGTAAGAAATGCAAACCTTTATTTAACAACTTGGAGGAGTAAAAAGCAGGGAAAAAAGAGGATGCTACTGACTTGAAGGCAGGAAATAGAGAAAGGAATTTTTGTAGAAATCATAGAAATACATGAGCTCTTCAGATGTAACCAAATAGTTTATACCACGAGCACAACTCACAAGGAGAATGCATTACCTGAAAGTACCCTAAATACAACTTCCTCTGTTACCAACATTTTTTGTGATTACTGCCCTAATTTCAGTAGAACTTTGACTCCTTCATATTATACAGGTCTTAACAAATTAGTTGAGGTCCATTTCTACAGGCAGGGGACAAGGACCACTGAGCTCTAGTGGGAGGCAAAAATGAGTAAAGAGCTCATTCAGAATACTCAATGAATGGAAGGCAGCACAAGACTCTATCTTGCAGTGTGTTGTCAAAACCTTGGCAGAGGTCACTAAAGAAGCAGGAGAGACAAGTATAGCAGGCACCAAAACTGAAAAGAAAGAGAGAAAGATAGTCCATTACTGTGGAAAAATTCTACCTTTAAATAAGATATAGGAGAATGTTCTTCTGCAAAGTATGGCAGTGTGTTTGAGAAGAAGACACTGAATTCCACTTCAGCTCCCTTTTACACCCACAGAAATTCAGATCTGTGAGATTTCAAGAGTCAGGGAAAGTGGCTGCTTTCTAGGAGTCAGGTTTACTGAATTTCTGAAGGTCCTGGAAGTCTCTTTTGTGACTTGGGTAGCGCTGCTGTATTTTAAAACTGCATTGTATGGCCTTATCAGAGAGCCTTTAAAAGATACTGGAATGTGTGGGTTTGATCTTTGTGGTAGAAATGGGGTGAGGGTGACAGCCAGAAAGTGCAGGAGCTGGGGAAGCTACATCAATCTTTCACTTAGCAGGCTGCACTGCTCTCGGAGTCCTACGTAATCAAAAAGAGAGGCATTTTAGGAAGACCCAAATTTGAAAATATCAAATAATTCCGTATCTTAAAGTGCACAATGAGATTCTTTCAGCTGTGCGCAGGGTGTTTTTCAAAAACTGGCAAGGCAAAGCACATCTCTGCAAACAAAAGCCACCCACCTGCTGATGAGACAAAAATAAAATAAACAGGCTCAGCTGGTGGGTCTAAAGTCTACTGTGCCAAAGCCAGTGAATGGACATCTAACACTATTCTTTTTTCACAGGGAACTCTTGTTGTTTCATTTGTCTGTTCTAATGTCAACATCACCAAATAAATGCTGAATACCCTGAGCACTGTGCTCCTATGGGGAATGTGTAAGAGATAAGAACGACTGGCCCATTAGGGTTTTTTGCCCCACAATGAATATATGAACAGCTGCTGGAAGAAGCTTTTTTCGCCTAATAAGCAGTAAGGCAGGATCCAAGAAAATATCCTAGATTCCCAGATTACAGTCACAGAATGGATTATCCTGTGGCCACAGTGGGTCATCTAGTCCAACCTCAGTACATGTACTTCTTGCCTTTCTACAGTTGTCAGAAGTCTCACAGAATCCCTACTAATGGCCAAGGCATAGGAGACTGGTGAATGGTTCATCTGGCCACCATCCATGCTGGTATTAGCCTGGATAAAGGAAAGACACAGGTCTTCTACCTCCTGTTACTTTGTGTATTGAAGAACTGACTGTAAGAGAAACACATCACGTACAGTTTAGAATAACCTGCCCATACGGCATAATTCCACAAAGCCAGAAGCAAGTTAAGGATAAAAACGCAGTGCTTGGCTAACACAGCAATTATTTAATATTTCTTTTTAACATCAACACTTCAACATTGTATCTTCCAAGTCAGGAAATTCTGTCATCTTCATTTTATAGATACAGAAAAAGGTAGTGAACTGTAATTTATAAAGCTGTACTGGCTCCTTGATTGTTCCAGTCTAAGTGAAGAACCTGGCTGTAGTGGCCACAGCTTCTTTCTCCTTCTGGCCATGTAAATAAGCCTCTTTCCCATCAAAACAAAGACTGTAAAAGGACAGAGGAGGTAGTCATGCTCTCCTTGTTGCCTCAGTAGGAGCTTGAATGTTCCCCTAGACTGGCAGCTGAGACATGGATACAGCAATTAAGGCTCTGCTGTCCTAGTAGATTTGAACGTGTATAGATGCAGTAATGTTAATAAACTGCATGAAAGTTCGCTGGCATAAGGCTTGGCTGTTAAAATTTGTATTTCAATTCCAAGCCATGGATGATCCAGGGGTCATTCATAAGTAGAAAGCTGCATGAAGCTACACTATTTTGGGAATTACAAGTGGTTTACTACTACAAATGTGATTCCATGCCAGGTGGCTTTACTGCCTGAAAATGCTGCAAGGTACATTTGATTTACTAGTTCAGACATAACTTGCTGGAGATCACCCAGATAGTCTATGGCAGAGCTGTGACTACAGCCCAAGTTGCCTGAATCCTGGTCTGGCTCAGACACATTTCCAGTACCAGTGCTTCTCTTGTTCAACACAAGCATTTCAATTTGCACAGCAGCAAGTTACTTGGACCAACAGTTGTCAGTCTGAGTGAGTCTGTGCTTGCTTGTACAACTTGCTTAGTAGTACATACAAACTTCTCAGCCCATGGATTCCAAAAGCTGTGAAAATCTAGACAATATTCTACAACATGCACTTAGACTTCGCAATATAAATATACTTCATGTTTTCTCATCATATGTTTCCTCAATACTACAGCCAAAAGCATGGTAAAGCTTAAATCACATATCCTTGAGTCACAAGACAGCGACTCAAGCTCTTATAAGGTCCTTACAAACACAGGCATTTGGTTTTAAATTCAGAACAGAGACCCGATCCTCAGTATGGATCTGTATGGAAACATATTGCATGCTCTTCTTGGCTAGAACATGATGGTACATTCACCCAGAAATATCACACCACATGGGTATGACATGAAAATCTAAGAGGACAGGCAGAAAAAGACTCTGCCTCCTTTTGCCTGGAGAAAGTGCAATTTTATGACAGCAGAAAACCAATCAGCCAATACCCCTCTCTAGTCTCTCTGCTACAGGACAATTCAAATGAACAGAGCATGACTACAAGACAAAGGCATTTTGGGACAAACAAGCTTTTAAGGTGGTTCCTGTCTTTCAGTCAGCTCTTATAACCAGATGAGGCCTTGAATCCTAAATCTCATTTCTCTCAAATTCTGAGAATCTGATCAAATGTTTTAATTTGGTTTAACTGGACACAGAATCCCAGAACTGTTGATTGAAAAAGACCTCTTAAGACCATTGAACCCAACTGTAAACCCAGGACTGCCAAGCCCACCACTAAATCATGTTCCTAAATGTCACATCTATACATCTTTAAAATACCTCCAGGGATGGAAACTCAGCTTCACTCTTCCAGGGCTTGACCAACATTTTCATGATGGAATTTTTCCCAACATCCAATGTAAAACTCACCTAGTGCAAATTTGGAGCCATTTCCTCTTGAAGTACCAGCTGTTACTCGAGAGAGGAGACTGATCTCTTCAATTAATTATTTCAATCAACTCTCTCTTGTGAGCCAAGTTCTTCTTTACTCTAGCAGACAGTTAGAATCCTTCTCTAGTGCATCTTTCCACCCTACAGAACAGCCTGTGTATGTCTGAGTCTGCATGCTCACCTGTTATCAGGTAAATAAACTGAAGTTCACCTTGTGTTATCTAGGATAATTGACAACTTGTAACTGCTAAAAAATACTACTTTATAACTGCAAAAGACTGTGTGGTCCTAGTGACTGCAGCTACATATCAGACAAGCTATAATCAAATATGAATAAATGTAATAAACCACCTTTTTAAATATGCCGGTATAGAAAGTCACCTTTATATAATCCATTGAGAAGCAGGGGGGGACTATTTAGGTGGAAGGACCAAATTACAGAGAGAAAAAAAAAAAAAAAAAAAAAAAAAAAAAAAAAAGAACAACCAAAGAAAAAAGGGCTACAAAAGCAACTTTTCCTCATGTTACCTGCACACACATGCAACACATATTGCTGCAAAATTACATATTTACTTTCGTAGGGTTTCTGAGCTGTTGAAAATTTTCCTACCCTCAAAGCTGAATTTATGTACACTGTTGGTAAACTATTGAGCAGAGCCAAGAAGTTCTGAAGACTTGCCTGGCTGACAGTACATCCTTATACCAAAGCTTAACATAACCCTTGGGAAGAGCCCTGGCACACTCCTGTAATAATATTTGAACAGTGGTGACATAAGAGAGTGACACAAACTTTACTGCTCTCTGCACTCCTTCTCTTAAAAATTCATTTAGCCCAATTCTACATCTGGAAGGATCTGAACAGTTTGAAAATTGCTGGTTTTCCAGTCACTTTCAAATACTTTGATGTGAAGACTATTTTGACCATTGGCCAAGGAGATGCCTGGTCTTGCTGAGATTGTTTGTTATACATCAAACACAGACCAAGACCTCTTAAAAGTTTTCAGAGGTTTGGATACAGCAACTCAGTTGTGCATCTACTGACCACTGGATAGAAATGTTGCACTCTAATGCAGGAAGCCTTATGTATGCACAGCCAGAAGTTCATTTTTCTTTGCAACGTTGATAATTTTAACATAATCTATAACGTGGATGGGAGACAAATGCCTGGAATGCAGCACTGCAGTGATCTCTTTGATGAGCAGAGAGTTCACTTTCCAAACAAAATGAGCTAAAGAACAGAGAAGGGATCAGCTGTTTGCAGGACTGATCGTGTCTTCTCTTAAAGCACACCAAACCCCTAAGGTCGTGGTAGTCTCAAGAGGATTTCTTAGACTGCAGAAAATTCAAGTTCAGCTGAAATGTTCAAAAACCCCGAGCTTGGGAATGGGTAATGGAAGCTGAAGATCTGGCTCCTTAAAGATAAAGGATGTTTCATATTGCTTTCCTAATTGTTCTGGGGGAAGAAAGCTGCTTGCAGCATGTTCTGTTCAACCTTGGGACTAATGGGAGGCATGAAGGAGCCTTGTTAACAAACAAGAGGCTTTGGCGCTTTGTAAATGGAGAAATGCTGCCTACAAAGCTGACTTTTATACTGAGTTGGTTATTTTCATCTCACACAAGTGTGGGATAAACAGTGAGGCCACTAAAAATGCTAAAAGTACACAAGTTTTGTTTTTCATTCTACATTATGAATTTAATTTTTTTAAAGACAAAGCCCCCAAAAATTCTCCAGCAAAAGTTTTTCATCAGAGAGAGGAATGCAGGACAAGAAAGGGGAAAGGAGTTTGTTAAGGTGACAGAAAATCAGTTGCAAAGCACTATTTCTCATCCACCCTCATATTAGAACTTTTCTGCATGTGCTTGTAGGGCAAGAGGGAGGCTGTCCAGAGAAAGATTTAGAACTTCCTCTTCCCCAGAAGACTGTGCAGAAACCTAAAAAGTATTTTTGACAGAGGAAGACTGCTCTAAAAGATCCTGAAGGCTTTCTGCCCTCGTTTAGCTTTCCTTGCACTTCAGTTGCTTTTGGGGCTGAAACTCTATTGCAAACTTTGTCTACCAATCCTTCCCACTAGCAAAAAAAAGCAATGTATCTCACAAATTCCATATGGCAATATAGTTCTACCAAGAAATGGATTTTTTTCCCCTGTTATGACCTAATTTCTGAAATCCTTGAGGCAATTTTCAGCCTGATAGTGGCAGATGCTGCACATTAGACAGCCATGTTTTGAAGTCAAGATGTTTACCTGGATCATAGTGTTTATGCTGCTCTCTAGTTGCCTGTGCAATATCCATCATCATGTTATTCAAGCACTCTTGGTATCACTGTGTTGGTATAAACAGGACTGATCACACTCATTACAGATTATAGACCACCATCACACCTTTTTGCAGGATGTGACAAAACATAAAGCAAGGAATAGTTCCTTCTCTAAGTCTCAAAATACAGTGGTTTAGCAGTACCAGGTTAGAACATAGCAAATAACCTTGCCAGAAAATGGCAGACCTCTAGTAATCATGAAATGGGGTGCTTCCATCGAGTACAGCTCTTCTAAGGATCTTCTACTGATAGTGACACAAGGAGAGAGCCTCATTAACTGTGACATTATCTACAGCCCTCAGACTTCCTCCATAATTCTGAGCTGGCAGATTGAGGTTTGGAGACAGCATCAATCCACAATTGAGTCGTGGCTAGAGGTGTGACTAACCTATGTCCAGGTGTGACAGGGATACGTCACACCTATGCTGAATCCCTTTCCTCTCGCTGGTTTACAAGGCAGGAAATTGATTGTGGCCTTAGTCAAAACCATGTGAGAGGGGCAGCCTTTGCCTCAAACTACACAAAACATGATAATCCCTGGCTCTCCTGAGAGCTTTCTCAGACTCCCAAAGGTGCTGAGGTGCCTTTTAAGCTGATGACACACCTGCTGAGCAGCAGGTCAGAGCCAACAGCATGGGCAACACCTGGAATGAGAGGGAGAGCAGGAAAGAAAAGTAATTCTGTTCCAAAATGAAGACACAAGTCCAACTACACCAACTTTGTGTCCCCACTTTGGTACACCACCAGCCACCATATGTGAGAAACTTAATGCTGAGAGGGAGGATGGTGAGAAGGCTCATCAGCCTTTCCTCTCTCCCCCTCCCAAGCACCATCCCTGCTGCTGTTTATGCCTCCCAACCCCAGGGACCAAAGCGCCTATTAGACTCATCATCCTCCCTCCACGGATGTTCCCCCTGAGAGGTTCATTAGGCCTTGCTGCCTGACAGCAGGCAGCCAGAGAACCAGGTGGCCACCTTCTTTTGCAATGCCAGTGTTATTTCTGAGGGGTTAGACTTCTGGGAAGAAGCTTTTAAATTCCCAGTTTCCCAGACACAGGGAGGGCTCCATAAAACCCTCCCTGCACAGATGGATTGAAGAAAGGCATTACACTCGGTACATTCTCTGCAGGAGTTCATTACCAGAGGGAAAAGCAAAGTGTGAATCCCTTGGTGTCTCTGTCAACAAGCTTAGAAAAGCAGTTTCTGCCCCTCCCACCCCAGGATCACAAGCACCTCCCTTACATGACTACGATACACTCCAAAGCCATCATGGAACAGTATGACAGTGCTGGAGATGGGGAGATGAGGCTGGAGTCCATTCGACCTTGAAAGAGGCAACGAAAAAATGGAAGCTGGAAGGACTAGCTTAAGCTTTATTGCTGCTACTCTTCCTGCTTCCAACTCACTTTGTATCTCTCAATGCAATATTATATTTCTTTTCAAACTTCAAATCTATTTTGTAACTGTAGTTAGGCTTTATTGACCTGCTTGGATTTTTGGACACAGAATAGAAAGGAAGGAAAATTTCTGGCAGAAAAGATATCAATATTTTAGGAAGAAATCTGAAGAGAAGGAGTTCAACAGACACTTCAATATGCAACTTAAAATAGTGAACCCCCACTCAGTCCTACTTTTTCCTGCTTACACACAGACGTTGAGATTTCCTGCTGCTGGCACTTCCTCATATATCTGCTTCCATGTGGGACAGGGGAGATCTCTTTGTTAGGTATGAAAAAATCACCTTTCCACCCTGTATTAATGGAGGCTTCAAGAGCTCAGGGATTGCTCTCTGCACCTTCTTCTTTGTTACCAGTGTGTTTAATTTGGCTCTTGTTAGGTGTGTGCTCTTCCTTTCTAGACCATGAAGAGAGACTGAGAAAGGGTGAGGTAGCTGACATTTAAAGGGGGGGGGCTTCTCTCTGATGAATTAAAAACTCACTATATATATATATATAAATATATGTATATATATGATTATATAGTAGCAGTTTTCTAATGTGCCATTTTCAATTGAAACCTTATTTATAGAGCAGCCATTTCAGAGAAGTGTGGGAGCAGCGTTTCAATTGCATGTCAGGAAGAACACTGGCCCTGTGGTTGAGATAAGTGACAAGAAGAGAAGAGCTGGATGTTAGGCTGAGAAACAAGATGACCTCGGGCAAGTCATTATACTTCCCTCTGCCTCACTTTCCCATTCTGTTATGCTGAGATTTTAAACAATTACCTGGCCTGACAAGTGCAATCAGTATGTAAAGAGCTCTGAAGTGGACATGCACTCAGCTGATCCTCACACAACCACGAGCACTGCTGGCAACAGGCAAGAGGGAGGTAGCAAGGTTCAGTAGCAGCCTGTCTTCCACTGCAGACACTGGATGTGCTTGGAAATTGTATAGACTGTGCACTTAGATACCACAGCTTGCTTATGATCCCATTGGATCAGGACTGCCATGATGACATGGAATGGCAGGTGTAAAAACCAGAAAAAGCCCAGTGCCAAAATCAGGACACCAGAAATAGAGAATCATGGCAACCACCATTTAAATTAGAAAAACTGCAGTTCAGAGACATACAGCCTGGAAAAAACAGTCTAAGAATCCAATGCCTTTTTGGATGAGTTGAGTTCAAGACCACACCGTATTGGCTAGCCGTGCTGCACTGGCTGATATTAACATGGGAGATGAAAAGTGCCCTTCAGCTTCTGCTATACGTTCATCTGAGCAACATGAACAGAGAAAGAGTACAAATACCAACAGTGCAGCACTCATGCACATGCACAGGTCTGCAGCACATACAGCAAACATGACACATCAGTCAGGGATTCAAGGGAGGTTCGGGGACAGCATGAAGGCAGGAGATTGAGAGCTGGTAGAAAAAAGCACTGTACCTGGGCACAGAGAAGGGTACACACTTCAGAGAATCCTTCTTGCCCCCATGGAAAATGTGCTATTGATGTTATTTATTCTCTTTGGAGCAGTCACCAGCTTTCTTTGAAGGACAATGGTACAACAAGGGAATGTAGGTTGGTTGGTGGCAGCTGTTTGTCCCCCAAGGGTGCAAAAGGTCCTAGTATCATAGAATTATAGAATATACTGAGTTGGAAGAGACCTATCAGGATCACTGAAGTCCAACTCTTGGGCCTGAACAGGACACCCCAAGAGTCCCACCATGTGCCTGAGAGTGTTGTCCAAATAATCCTTGAATTCTGTCAGGCTTGGTGCTATGACTGCTGCCCTGGGGAGCCTACTCCAGTGCTCATTCACCCTCTGGGTGAAAGAACCTTTTCCTGATATCCAGCCTAAACATCCCCTGACACAGCTTCATGCTACGTCCTCGAGTACTGTAACTGGTCATGAGAGTGAAGAGATGGTACCTCTCTCTGCTCTTCCCCTCACTATAGAGAAATTATAACTGCAGTGAGGTCTCCCCTCAGTCTCCTCTTGTCCAGGCTGAACAGACCCAGTGACCTCAGCCATTCCTCACGAGGCTCCCCATCCAGAAACTTCACCATCCTCATGGCCCTCTTTTGGAAACTCTCTAATATTTTTATGTCTTTCTTATACTGTAGCACACAAAACTGCACACAGTGTTCAAGATGGGGCTGCCCCAGCTCAGAGCAGAGCAGGACAATCCCCTCCCCTGCCCAGCTGTGATGCTGTGCCTGATGCCCTCCAGGAAACAGATGGCACTCCTGGCTCCAGGGCACTGCTGGCTCAGATTCCACTTCCAATAGACCAGGAGTCCCAGGTCCCTTTCTGCAGTGCTTCTCTCCAGCCAGTCATTCCCTAGTCTGTGCACAGAAACAGGGTTGCCTCACTTCAGGTGCAGAATCTGGCACTTTCCCTTGTTGAACTTCAAATGGTTGGTGGTTGCCCATCTCTCTCTGATTTGTCTAGGTCTCGTCAAAGGTGAATTGTGAAGATCAGGAAACAAGACATTAGGGATAAAAGCACATAATGGCATGATTTGGCTGTAGCCTGTCTAGATGACGTACCACGGACTTGGGAGTGGGTGTGCTACAGACAGGTTGGGAGCAGGAATTTTAGAGGCATGAGCTGTAGGGCAGAACCCCAGGGAAAGGTTCTTTATAGCTATACTGGATAGATTACTTTGAGAGAAACATGCTCTGAATTCAAAGGAAACTGAGATAATATCAGTAACTCAAGGCCTATGCATGCAGAATTCAGTATAAAGTAAGTTTGTTTCATTATTTTCCTGCAGAAATAAATTTGCAGGCACTTCTTGTTGCTGAAAGAGACGTAAAAATGCATGGATAAGATGAGGTACAACAGAACAGTGTCTATGATTGGAAAGACTGTGCAATCAACGTATAATTAACCTGTGAAACTTGTTGCCAGAGGATATTATAGAGGAAAACAGATTAGCAAGATTCAGAAAAGGATTAGACCTTACAAGAATAGCATCTGCAGCCTGGCTTGCTAAAATAAAAACCATATGGGTTATTAGCCTTCCCACTGCTGGGTATAAAATGATGGCAAGTTGGGGTCAGAAAGCAATGTCTCCCTATTATTTAGCATTGTAAAACAGGCCACACCAGGGGGTTGTTACAATCCTATCTAAAGCATCCACCACTGGCAGTGGTTAGGACAGAATACTGGACTGGATGGGCCATTAGTTTGATACGGACAAGCAATTTCTTATACCATTCTGCCCTCATTTCCTGGGAGAATTCCACTCCCCAAACTGATATGCACTCCAAGCAATTGAAATTCAAGTGTAAACATGTCATTGTTTGAGCAATTTGTGGGCATACAAAGGTACAGACTAGCAGTTAGACCCCAAATTGAGGTGCCTTGTGGACTAAGAGATTTTTCTATTATAGCTCTGTGATCACCACGTACAGGCTTCATGTTTGTCATTCAGCTGGTCAGCATCAGTACAGGTGCTACCAAAACATCCCTTGCACAGGCTCTTGGTGTGAAAGCAGTGGAGAAATCTCCTCATTGTAGGAGCCTGTACATTTGCAGCTGCATAGTTCGCCCACCCACCCTGTGGGATGCAGCAAAATGAGGAGAGCAAGCAGGATGGAGCAGAAGCACAGAATAGCATTTCCTTTTTCCTGCTGGTGCTGAGGTTTTCCCTTTCCGTGTCTCACTGAGGATAGCTGCAGCACTCTCCCCCTGGTACCCTGCTGCATAGCAGGTTAGGCAAGAGTGTCCCTCTGTCCTGCTGACTCAGACAGGAGAGAAAAAGTTGAGAAGTGACATGTGGTGAGGCAAGAGCAGAAGGTATGCAGGGGATGTAGGGTAGGTGTCAGGAGGTAAGCCAAAGAGCAGGACTATGAACATGTGGCACAAGATTGAGAAGCAGAGGGGGAAGGCTTCTGGGGGTGGGGTATGCAGTGAGGGAAGCAGAAGGAGTTGCTACAGACACAGAGGGTGCAGGTGGATGGTCACTCACAAGGACACACAGCACAGAAGCAAAGGCTTACATCCATAGGGTATGGATGGGCCAGCATGCAAACACAAGCAGAAGGGGAAGGTCCAGTGGGAAGGATGTAAAACACTGTTTATTCACTCTACTTCCTACTCAAAGCCACAGCCAAAAGCAAAGCAAAATGTCAGTGATGACAGAGGTGAAAATGTATGATATATAGGTGTGAACAGTGTGCCAGTGGTGCTGAGAAAGTGCATTGGTACAGGCACCTGTTTAGAAGTGTGTGGCATTGCTGTTCCACCACTTGGAATTTGGGCAGCATGGGGTGAGTGCTTCACATCTAGCAGGACTGCAAGAGGCAGACAGGACATAAATCTCCTCAGGCCCTCTCTCCTTCCACAGAACAAACCATTTCAGAATTAAAATGTCATTTAAGACCATCAGACTAGGAACAAAGACAATTTTGGGTGATGCACTGTTCATGCCACCATAGACGTGTCAGTACGCATGCAAATTTTAATGGGATAGTCTCTGCCTTTCAGAGGAACTGATAACTCCTGAATTTCACTTCCTTATTCTTCTCCCAGTCACTTCAAATACTTTTGTGAAGAGCTTAGAGACCTTTAACTCCTGTCTCCTCTAACACTGGTCATAGCATTTTACAGGAGACCATATTTTTGAGACATGTCTAGCACAATAGGGACTGGACCCTTGTAGAAATCACTCAGTTTTCTGAAAAACACAGTTAAATGTTTTCCACTTGCATCACCAACATCTCTCAGCCCCTGGCTCGAAGGTCAAGTGTCCACCCTGCATCAAATAGCCTGATCTTCAGAGACTGCATTTACTCTTATAAAGGTCAAAGTAGTAGCACAGCTATTTCCCCTCAGAATTTTCTGTGATCCTATGTTACCTCTGCAGATCCAGAAGTCATCTCTCTCTCTCTCTCTCTTCTGAACCCTGGCCTATCAGATTTGGCAGTTGTCTCATGACTTGTGGGGATCAGCCCTGAAAGGTTCCTCTCCTTCCTGAAAAGGTCGGGTGCACACGAACCCACACACAAACACGTGTCCGCAGAAGCACACGCAGGTGCCAGGATTCACAGATGCACACACAGCTTCCCAGCTCCGTGCTGCTGCTTTCGGCAAGGACCACTCAAAGTGTTTAGCCCGACACGCTGTGATGATGATGATGTAAACGGAAAAAGAAAAGCCCTTCACCTGTGAAACTAATTAATAGTCAACAAACTCGCTTCAAGGTAGGAGAGCTGGCACTGGAGGCGAGAGGCTGTCCCGGGGAGGCGGCAGGAGCCCGGCGCAGCTGCTAGGTGGCAGCAGCCATTCATTCATTCATTCATTCATTCATTCTTTCATTCATTTATTCACCAGCGCAGGGCTGCGCCTCGCCCGGGTGCCTGCCGGCTCCAATTCCCGCAGAATTTGACGCTGCTCAAAGTGAGCCACTCTTCCAGCCCGCACCACAGCCAAGGCGCTCAAGGCTGCTGCTGTCGCTGCCCGTGACGGGAGCATACATAAACACGAAAAGAAAGCCATCCTGGCTTTTAAGGCACACCACAATTCGGGTTGCAGCTTTTTTCAGGGGATGTAGCTGGACAGACATGTTGTGATGATGCTGATGAAATCACGCTCTACCAGTAGGCAGGGAGGCTGTGTCCTCCTCCGCAGCTATTTCAGGCCCCTTTATCACCCCCTATCAAAGCAAATACTTATCTTCCAAGGGCTTTTCAAACACCACCTAACTAGTCTCCCCAAATCCATAAGCAAAGCAGGGGATCCAGAGCCTTGTGTTCTGTGTAGCAAATGAGACTGAAACTCTGTGAAGGGCTCCAATTTAAAAGCAACCTTCACTGCAGCACGTGGGAAGTGCTGCAACAGATTTAGGGGCACTTTTAAGGATGCCAGTTGAATATTATAACCTCGTTATTCATTTAATTAATACTGTAACTACTACTGAATTCCATGTGTTATTTATAGAAGCATTATATTCCAGTTATTTTCTGCAGCTCCTGTCTCTTTGACATGCAATAGATTTTCTTATGGAGCGTAGGCCTGCTTCGCTGAGGATCCATGGGAAAGGCAGACTTTCAGCAACACATAGCTAAATATTCTGGGCCATTTAACAATGAGGTGCTGTTGAACACAGCTGGAAAATTGAAGGACAGAGATTCAAACTACTCCATGTAAGTTCAGAAAGCCTCCACGATATCCATTCACTTGCTGCCAGCTACAATAGCCAGCAGTTATGGACAAGTCTTGACCTGCCATGCTTTTTTGCTGGCATGAAGAGCAGGGAAGCAGTAAAGAATATTGACATCGGAATCAATTAATTAGGCTTCAGGGTTAAGATCACTCACAACTGACTGGAGGTGTATCAATTCTCCCTCACTGGAACTGGTTTGGCAGATATTAGGTTGAGTTGGCTTAGTTCATGCTTGGGAAGTTTTCTTTGCACTATAACAAGAAAAGGAGTGGGTTTTCAGGAAGAAATACTACACTTTTTTTTTCCCTCTACAGGTAGGGAAAAAGCACTCTTGGCCTCTGCAGGGAATTCAGCAACCTCACTGTGAAGGTGGTGTAAGTGTTGTTTGTGTCTGCTCCACTTAACAGGAATGGTCACAGTTGTTCTGGGCTTCTATGTCTTCAAATAACCATACAAAGTGAAAACAGGAAGGTTAGGTGCTGTCCTTTCCTGGTCTGGGAGCACAAAGTGTTCCCAGAGATGTTCACTCGAAGCCTTTTGATGTAGGGAGAAAACTGGACCAAAACCATGCCTCCTATTTCTAAAGAAAACCAGAGCAAAGTCTGAAATCAAACTCTGGACCCTTCCTACCCCCAGTATTTAACAGCTAACTCCTTCTCCCCAAGTTCTGCACCATCCAACCAGCACCTTCAAAACCCAGCTTCCCACAGAGGGGGCTAACCTGACACCTAACTAGTATGGATGGATACCATGTGGCCTTACCCCTGGCTCTCATCTGTTTAGCAGGATAGGACACAAAGACTCCTCTTCTGAGTGTTTGCTTTAATCATCACAGAAGTGGAAACCACCCCTGCCACTTCAAAGGCCCTGCAGGAAAAGGACTTTTAACGAAAAGACATTTAACTTCATGAAAGTGTAACACTACGAGAGGTGAAAACACTTGCCAAGCTGTAAGACAAGAGTGAGTTTTAAGACCCTCTTATACTTATTGCTAATCAAGGCAGATCCTCCATGCACTCTTGTGGATGAAGGACATTTTGGGCTTCTTAACTTCCCCTCATACAACACACAGTAAAAACTACATGGAGATTCAGGCTTACGCAGGATCAGGGCAGGGCAGAACACGCATTCACAGACATTTGAGTTTTGCAAGGAAATTCCCTTGCAAAAACCATCAGTTTGCTCCTTTGCAGCGGTAGAAATCACTCCCTGTCCCCACGCTCATTAAAGATATTGTGAGGTGCAATTCTTTGAGGACTGGCTGCGTGTCGATTCTGACTCACTGCCTCTACGGAGGTTGCTCACTTTGTTTTACTCTACTCACTGTCCTTCTGCTACAGGATAAACTTAATATTCATTTAATGTCCCTGATCCTTTGTGCATCTGTTCTAGGCAAACAAAGCTCTTTTGCTCCCCACCTCCCCATCAAACTTTTCCCAAAACCAACATACTGAGGTTTGCTGCCAATTCAAACATAGATGCCAGGTCGATGAGTTATGAAAATGGACCAACTGCAACGTGAAAGAGTATTCCTCCACTTAACTCCTGCCTAGTTAGCTAAATAGCACTTGATCCATGTAAACAGAGTTGCTGTCTGTTCCTAAGACCCACAGTTAGTTCCTAGTGAGCCTGCTGGTTAATTTTCTCCACCCAGTCTGGACTGCTTAATTTATAAATTACATTAAATAAAACTAAAATCCTGTTGGGGCTACTAATATATCATTCATTAAATATTATGTAAAACAGCAGAGATACACATTTTCTGTTAAGCCCAGACACGTTACTGACTCCCTGCAGAGATCATGTGTGATATCTCTGGATGCAGGCATGCTGCCTAGATTCCCCCTGAGGACAACTCATCCGTCCTCCCACCATCTGTCGGCATGCTGGGGTTCCTCCGTCACACCTAGGCAGCCAGCTCTGGGCTGTGGATTCTGCTCTGTGCCTCTGACACTCAGTGTTAAATGGGCCTTGGTGCCCTCCCTGACACGCTGCAGAGGAGCTTGCACCCCTGGATCTCTGAGTGTCAGACCTCTTCACGCCACAGGCTTGACGCAAATTCCCTGGAGCGTCATTAAACCCACACTCCGAACAGATTAGAGATGCATCCGCATTTGTCCTTCCCTGTGTTCCCCTGAAGGGTAAGTTTCATGAAAAGCCAGAAACTTTACAGAGTGCAGCAGAGCTCATCTTCATCTATTCCAAGTAACCTCTCCATCCAGTCAAGCAACTCAGCTGTCATAAAGGAGCAAATGGAGCCGTGCAGGACCAACGAGGAGCAGAGAAATAAAAGCACTTAAACTTTGGGCAGGAAGTTTCTGTTGTTATTTCTGAAGTGTGTTTAGCATGGAGACATATTGTACATTTAGCATAAGTCCCCGGGACCCTAATGAGCTCCTAATGTACCCCATACTTCAAGGGTTTTCCAAAGAGACCAGTAACTTAGCAACAGCAGCAAATCCTTGATAGACATAATCAGTATTTGTGCTGCAGCTTTAGGCTTCCCCTCTTCTCTCCCACTAAGTGGAAGGTGGTTTGGATGGGATTTCTTCTCTGCTTTATCATTGTTCATATTCTGCTTAGGGGTTTCTTCAGTGTACTTTTCCTTTATCCTTTCTGTTCAGTAAAGCAAAAACCCACCACCAGCAGTTTGCAGAGAGCAGAGTTCTTGGAGCCTGGAGCTACCAAGATTCTCCCATGAAGAAATCTGCTGCACTGGGGAGTGCAGAGCTGGCTCTCTGGGGATGCCACAGGCAAGCCAGGGCTGGTGAAAGCAGTGATTTTCACATGATAGTGAACTAGACAGTCACCAGGGTCAGTAGTGAATCCTCAAGGACACCAGCTAAGAGCAATGACAACTCTTTGCTGTGTTCATGGCTCTCAGCCAGGGGAAACTGAATCACCAAACTCCAAAGACATTTGCTTGAAAGTACAAAGCAAATATTGACAGCTAACTACTTCTTGAGGGCATATGAGGCAGTAGGCTCCAGAGGAATATGAGGTCCTTCTGAGGCAGGCTCTGCACTCTTCCCCAGTGGCTGCCATTTGGTGCCAACAATGTACAAAGATTTTGTCTTCCCTGCCCACATCTCTTGCCTATGTCCCCTGTCTTTTCATTAATTGCAGAAATAGCACTGGTTTTGAAAGGAGGCTGCTTTGCATCTCGAGCAAAAAACATGCACAACTGATTCACATTCACAAGAAATCTGTGCACATCAGAACATCAGTGTATTAGGGCTTTAGGAGGACAACCCATTTTAGTAACACTGAGAAATCTCCAGAATGCTAACCTGATGTGCAAATGTGAAATGGGTTGTCCAGTATCACAGAAGGCCTGAGAGCAGAAGACAACCTATTTTGAAATAATTTCTATACACCCTCTCAACATTTAGTAATAGCTACACCATAAAAATACACAAGATGAACAACCAGATTTGAGCTAAAAATCACCAAACAGCTGTTCTGGACTTTGGTTAGTACAGTTGCAGCAAAGGGAGAAAACAACCAGTTCTGTAGGTTGAAATTTAACTGGAATTTTACATACACAGCATATCAATGAGGGTTCCTTTTCTTTAAGTTTTTTGTTTTGTTTTGTTTTCGTTTGTTTGGGTTTTTTTTTTTGTTTTTCCCCAATTTTGAATGAATGAAACGTTGACAGTGGGGAAAAAAAGCATTTAACAAGGACTGCTTGGTCCAGCAGTAGTCTTCGAAATGTTTAAGAATGGTCAACTCAGTCTAGGAAAGTCTGATATATAAAAAAATGCAACATCATATCCACATCTCTTGCATTTATAGCAAGAGAAATGGACTAGGCTTACACATTCACCTTGTGAATTTTAGAGAAGTCAGAGGAATAAACAAAATTTCAACCACTTAGAGCCAACCAATCTTATTTACAAAATATCAACAGACCGAGCATGGAAAAAGAATGAAGAAATATTTGACAGGAGAAGGAAAAGACTTCCTTTTAGGTGACTGTCCAGGCAGTAAATTGGAAGAATATTTTGGGCTAACTCAGCTGCAACACACCTGAAAAAACCTAAGAATTCTCCTGCATGCAGAGCATGCTCACCACGATGCAGCAAAGCACCCACCCAGAGGTCCCCAGCACACAGATGTGAAACTCAGCACAGCACAGACAAACCAGTGGGCTGCGGCTCTCAGCTAATGGGATCTCCTGCACTGTGCTGCACAAACCCAACCCAACACCATGAAGTAACAAGACAGGTCCAAGGCAAGAAACAAAAGGATTAAATCTGCTGTTCTAAGTCATTATCTCAATGACTCCAAAATGTCATCACGAACTCACAGACGAAGGAGGGGCATGTAGAAACTCTTGACCTCTGTGAGAAACCTACTGGAACTGTAGGAAACCATCACAGTGCTTTGTCCTTCCTTGGTTTTTATTACACGTATGTCAAGGCAAGGCAAGTCCCAGACCCACCCACGTTGTAACTTTGGCCTACAGCATCAGGCAGTTAGGTCTCCATGAAGCATGAGAGAATCATTAACAGCGTCACTTTCTCTCACAGTCAACCTGGCTTTACCCAACCAGAAATGTCTGCAGGAAAAATCTGAAAATCCCATTAATGGGGATAATGATGCTTACCTCCTGTACAAAGTGCTTGGAGACTCATGGCATGGAAAATTCTGTTAGAGGTAGGTATTTATTAAATCCTTCTAGTTTCTTGTATCGAGGATCCATACTACAGCCCTGCACTTGGACATAATTCCCATTACCATTAGACTAAACGAGTCTATACCACATGGTTTAAAATCTGTGGCTGCCACATCTATCCTGCAGACCAGAGGTAGATCTCCTCAATAGTCTCTGTCCTCACCCCAATGAGCAATGATCTTTTCTCTTTTGCCTTTCAAAATATGTCACCTCACCTCATGGAATGAGACAAGTCGTAGTTCTCAGGTGAAATCCAGGCCCCCTTGAAGTCAATGGCTACATCTTTCTGATGTAAATAGGGACAGGATTTCGTTTTCTGCCTGAAATTCTCTTTGATCCAAAAAAGCACAGTTTGGTTTGGGTTTTTTATGTCTGACTTTAAGAGCTGAGGGAGTCCTGAAGCTAAGTGATGAAACAGTGCTAAGAAGTTGTGGGGCTGTTGTCACCTGGGACCAGCTGCCCCAGTTCTGGTAACCAGATCATCTGCTTATTTGACATTTCTGGGGTCTCTATACAGTCTCTCATGATAGATCTCTTCCTCTTTCTTGAATAAAGCTCAAGTAAAACATCTGACCTTTTCCAGCATTTAGAGTTTCATTGTGTTTATAAAAAGAAAAGAAAAGCATGGAAAAAACACCTGCTGAAGAAAAAATTCTCTCATTTGGATAACACACTCTCATTTAGTACAAAGAAAACAGGCTCAGAGAGGCCCACACCTATGATTTCCAATTCACAATAGAGTGCTGTAAAAATTACTTCATTCCTAAATGTTCAGGGCACCTCCCAAGGAAGACACTAAACGAGAAAGGACCATCAGGGATCAGCTGGCAAATCATTGTCTCATCTGGAAACTGAAGCTCCTTGTCCAGTTTCTACCAAAAGTGACAATGAATTCAGAAGGTTTTGCCCTAGACCCTTCACAAAACCTGCTGTGCAGCTCGGCATAAATTTCAGTCACTAATCAGGGGGCATACAGGCACACAATACCAAAAGGAAAGTTGAAATCACAACAGAGAAGCCAAGGAAGAACCAGTGAGGGGGAGTGGGGGAGGCAGAATTGTTGGAGTAGGATGTGCCACAGGGTGGGCATTGAGGTGTGTTTAGCAGAGCTGTGTGTGTGGAACTTGCACTGTGCTTGCTTTTAGTCTGCAGTAGGTGTCGAGCTGTCTCTCACTTTTTACGAGCACTAGAATTCACTAAGCCCAGAGAGATAAAAGTGGTGAATTAAAAAGCAGTTCTCTTTGTTTGGTTTTAAGGCAGGATATAAAACACAGGGTCTTGCTGGAACTTCATGCCTCTTGCTGCTTGGGAGGCAGCCACATTAGTCTCAGTGCCTTTCTGATATCTGCCATCAAACTAATTACCTGCCGAACGGGAACTGAAATAGATTTCCATTCTCTTGATGTGTAGGAAGACGAGGAAGTGTGTGCAGCGTGGAGGAGGGTGTGGGGAATACATCAGATGGGAGAGTCCTACAAAAGGGCCCTAAATGCAAGAATCTTTAGGGGCAGAATGAGATGCCGGAACCCAAAATAGACACCTGATAATTCTGCTGGTTTGGCAGCAATTAAAGACCCGAGAGTAAGATGTGAAGTTCTGCTTGAGTTCTCAAGTATCATGCTGCCTGAATCCAAGAATTTCTTCAAGGACCATCTTTAGCATTAATCCTGTAGTTAGATACATGACTGAAAAATTCCTTAGATGTTAATGCTCTTACAGTAGGATACTTCTGGAAACAGGAGTTATATCAATAAAGTGGATCATTATTGCAATTAATTTCACTGAAATACAATTGAAACAGAATGTAACATCAAATCCCCATCTGCTCACCACAAAAAGCTAAGCCAGTCCTAAAAAACCCCTAAAAATAAATACCTGCTTGTAGGCTGAGGCAGATTTTATTACAAAGAGTGTGAAGGGGAGGTGTGGAAAAAAAGAGAAGAACATACTCTTGAAATGCCATGATCTTCTCTCTCCATCCCAGCTCATTCACCAAAGCATATTCTTGAGATGAGAAGGACTATTTTCTATTTTGTTCCTTCATGATTAAGTGGAACAAGTACCTTTGCCCACATTGGCTAATTAGAAATACTCTCTATGTAGATGTATCTTTTTCCAGTCCCTTGCTTCTTAGCAAATAAAAAATCTATTTTGGCTTCTTTGCACTGACCCGTTAATTGAACTAATACGGGTTTTGTTGCTGTTCTTTGTTTTTAAATAAGCAATTTTGTACTTGCAAATTTTAATTTCCCACATGGCAAAACACTTCTGAATATTGCCAAACCCCAGGCACTACGGCTAGAGAAAGTATATCTATGCTTTCCCACACCCAATTAAAAAAATTTAAAAAAGGTTTCATCAAGCATCCCTGCTGACCAGCTCTTTGCTGTGACATCCTGTTGGTTTCACGTGAGAGATCAGGTTGATATGCTATGCTCAGCTTGTCATCAATCCTATTACTAAAGTTATAGAGACCTGATATTATGATCCTGTGACCTGCATAAAGCCCAGCTAATTTCTCTCTCTCTCTCTCTCTCTCTCTCCCCCACTCCCCAAAAAGATAGAGAAGAATTTCATTATTTGTACATAGGCTATTTTATAGTAGGCTTGCAGAATTCTGGGAGAATATTTTTTTACTGACAGAGTATTAGGTGGGGGATTTTTGACTGTGTATTATCTGCACCATCATGGTGCAGCGGGAGAAATCTCTGAGACCTAAGTTGGCAATTTTTTAAATGACAGTTTTATGTGCTTATTGCTCTTGTTTTTTTGCCAGGTTTGTTAGGCAGGGAGTAGGTAACAACTTGCAATCTTGTCCACTGGCATGTATACATGCATTAATGGGCCAGATGGAGCTGCAGTGATTTCAGAAGCTGAGGGTCTGGACTATTATGTTTATACAGGTCAGGGGAGAGAGGGAATACACAACTAATTTAATATAACTTTAGAACCACAATCTTCACTAAATTGGAGATAGGATTCAAAGTGAAGAAGAAAGAGAAAATCTGGCTTCTTCTCTTGGCTCTGCCACTGATCTAGTTTGTAATTGTAAGCAATTCTATTTGCCCCATCTGCAACATGATTGTAATGTTTCTCATAGCCTCTGTAAAGAGATCTGAAATGGAGATCCATAAATGATTTCTCGAATTTATCTGAAATTTATTTTCCTAAAACTTCAGATGTGTAAGCTTCCCCTTCCATGTGTTTATTTTTTATATTTGACAGTGGTTTTGGTTTTGTGGTTTTTTGCTTTTCTTTTTCCCCCCTCAGGTAGGCTTGCTTGTAACAATTGGCAGATTTTAAGATCTTCTCTTTAAGATACATATTGCAACAATTTTGCCTCCAATGTGCATTGTATTTTAAACAAAAGATTTAGATTTCCTTATTTTTCCCTTGAAATTTTTAAACTTCGGAATAGAAATTTATTACTGTAGAATTTCACCAGCTATTTGCTTGAGTAACAGATGCAGCGAGTTGTATTAAACGTGTATGGTTTGTGGCATCTTGCCAACCTTTTTTTGTTGAAGCACAAACTAATTTGAGGCTTACATGTAACTTGCTATCAGATTGTATCAATAAACTGTAGTTTCTATATCCATAGAACATAGTGATATGTCGAAACTGAAGCAAATCAACACAATTTCTTTCTTTATTTTCTTTAAAGAAACAGCAATATTCTGGTTTTTTGTGTCTCCTGGATCACAGTTTCAACCCTGCTGCTCAATACATTTTGCCCAAGTCATCCATATTTACAGCTTTCCGAAATCTCTTGCCTTTCCCCTATTGCTACTTGCAACAAATCAATACAACTTCATGCAAAACCTGTCCTTGCTTCTGTCCTCTGTCTCTGATCCTCCTAACACTGAGGGGGTAGAAGGAGAGGGAGTGAGAGACAGGGATGGCCCTTCTGTAGTATGGGTTGCAACCACTAAGCCTATGACAAATTTGTAATAGCCTGAAATAATTCGTGCTCATTGTATGAAAACTGATTATCTTGACGACAATTTTCTGAATGTGTATGTTGATTTAACTCAAAGACTGCTGTTTCCAAGAAGGGAAAGGTAATGCGGCAGATGAGGTGACTTAACATCAAATACTAAAGGATTATGCAAGGAGCATTTTGCTTGGTTCTGGCTGACCCCAACTCACTCCAGTCCTACTGAATTTTTTTAAGAATAATAAAATCTCTAGCACTGAAACATCCATAACAGCAAAAGCAAAATGCAGGTCATCAAAAAGAAGAAGATGATTCTCTTGATAAAAGGAACAGACTCCAGAATCTGCCAGAAAACAGACCTTTTTAAGTCCCCTTTATAAGACACATGATTTCAGGTTAGACAGATACAGCTCCAGAATTACATGTATAAATGCACAGAATTTTTGCCTAAAGAGGCTGTGACATCACTAGGAAGAGAAGGAAGTCATGAAACCCCATAGATTTTCCAAACAATCATTACTAATACAAAGGATACTATAAGACCAGGGATTGGTTTAATATGGGTAAGATCAGCAACTCTGTCAGTAAGAAGCTGATACATGAGATTTGAAACCAAGCAAGCGCCAGAGACATCAGAAACAGAAGAGAAACAAAAGTCTTAGAAAGTGGCCATTCATTCCCAGACAGTTTTTCAGTCTCTTGAACAACAGCCTTCTGCCATAAAATGCTGTGCTAAGCTAGGGAAGCCAAATGCATTTTAATTGTATTAAATGTCGACAGAAAAATTAAAGTGGAATACATATATGGAGAGCAATGCCAAGTTACAGGGTCAGATTTTTGGAAGCAAAGGCCAACAGCAGTATGGACAGCAACAGGAGCAAGACTTTACCTGTGTCTGTAATGAGCTCATTTTGCATTTATCTGCAAACCCCCATATGCATTAGCATATACACACTTTTGACTATAATGGCCATTATAATATCTCTTCATCTATGATGCATTGTTCAGATACTTTTCTCAAAAGCAACCTTCATTAAGCTCACTTGTCTGAAATAGCCAGAATACTGAACAGCTGCACGATCCCACACATTTGTCAAAGCTCATAGAAAAATATGAATGTCTTAACGTTGTGTTATTTGAGAATTGATATGTTATTATACCGTCTTTAAGGCTTTATTATAATGCATGTGCTCAAGAAAGGAGAGTTAAAACTAAATAGTCATTCTTAATTTGGGGATTTCATTTAAGCTAAGCTGTAAAACACTAAGATGGGCAAATGCTGCCATTTCCTTCAGTGATCATTTAGGTGGATGTAATTTATATACTTGTGTTTTTATGTGCATGAATGGTGGGTGACATGAGCTCTGTAGCAGGAAAACAAGAACAAATCTTGAGAAAGCTATAAGGTTCAAAACAACAACAAACCCCCCCCAGTATGCTACTTCTTTTTTTTTTTTTAATCCTCTTGATACTTTTTTGGCTGCCTCCTTTGACTCTGCACTGTGCAAACTGCATTCATTCTGTGTTCTTATCAGATGCCAGATACATTATATTGCCACTTATAACTGTTTCCTGGCCAAGTTAAAACAACATATCAGCCCTAAATGGAGTTTCAGCAAAAAAATCTCATACAAACAAGTTAGTTTGACCTACAGAGGTGCCCTTGGAACTGCTAAACTTCTAGTCCTTGATACTACCTTACTCAGACCTACAGCCTGGAAAAGTGAGGTGTGTTTTCTCACATTACTGTCCAACTGTGTGGCAGAAAGTATGAAGCGGAAAACTCTTCCACAGATCTGATGGTCTAAATAGCCATAGCATTTGCCATTCTCCTTGCATTTCTGTTAGTATAGTTTGGGAGAAATAGATTCAGTTCACACCTCCCTTCTGAATCTTCAGTATTTATTTTGATTCTTTATGTTAATAAATAAATAAAATCCAGAGCCGTAGTTGCAGTATAAAACAGCACAATTCACTGCTGAGGCATAGAATTGATATACTAGATATTTCTCATTTATTAGCTTCATTCCTTTGCCTAGTCTCCTGCAGTAATGTTATTATTTCCCATGAGGGTCACAGGAGATTTTTTTCCCCTTGCTTGCTTTGTACGTGTCTTTCTGTGTGTGCTTATTTATTTAATAGGCATTTTCCCCCTTTATCTGCTACTTATTTAAAGCTTTCACTATACCCATTTGATCTGAATACATTGGCTATGTATGGCCTGTGCAACCAGGTCTGCTCTTAATGGTGTATTTACACCAGGTTTTCACACAATACCAAAGAGATCCATAACCAAAGTGATTTAGAAGATGATTTCAATGTTCCTTTCCCCAGAACTGCTCTCCCTTTCTCAACAAGTAGGAAATGGCACTGAAGGGAAAGGATTTGCTTGCAACTCTGCTGTAAAAGCACTTTTCTCTCCTTCAAAGCAATCTCCCTGAGGGGTAAAAATTAAACCAGGTTCTCAGAACAGGTACTTATTTTAAGAATAGGTCTTTCTAGCTCCTGTCAGAAACACGACGCTAGTTCACAGGCTGTCTTTACAACATACAGCTCCCTCCCTCACCTGGTCTACTCAAGAAACACAGACACCCTGTGAGTAGCTGCAGCCCTTTTCTCTCCAGCCTCCCTCCTGGAGGGCAATGGGGAAAGCTGAGCATGGCCAAATTCCAGCCATCCCACCTCCCTGCTCCCACTGTTGGGAACTGGCGCACAGCCCCAGTGCACAACCTGACCAAAACTTGGTATTGCAGGTACTGTGATGCCATGAACCCTTCAAATTTGGCACTGAGGAACAATTGTGGTGAGAGAAAATCACTGGCAAATCTGGCGAAGTGCTGAGGGGCAGCATTTCAAGGAGACCAAGTCAAGACTCTAGTGTTCTCTCTATTAGCAAATCTTCATCACCGTCTGCCCCATGCCACATCTCTGTTACATGAGTGCAATGGACAACACTGAAATTATTAAAGGCTTCATTTAGCTTTGTTTGGAAAAAGTGGGGAGCAAACAGGTTTATAGTTTTTAACAGAGTTGAAACATCCTCACACAGTTTTCTGAACTGGCATATAAATGCAGTGAAGGCCTCTAAGGCTCCGTCAACTCAACACCACAGCAAAACCTCAGCTTAGATACCACTCTGCATTACTTGGCTGAAGACTCAGGTTTTGACAAGGCCTAAAGAAGTGATGTCTGGAAAGCTTTTAAAGCAGAATCTTTGCTCCAACCACGTTGAAAAGGTCAAGTGCTTTTTCTTTACCTCCCCGCCTTTCAGAGGCACTCAGGTCTAAACCACAGAGATCTCCATTTTAAGTTTCTGCTTGCCTCATTTAGTAACATCACGCCTTTTGTCAACTCAGGCAATTTTTTGGTTTTCAATAATGAAGGAAGACTTAAATACAAAAGCTAATCTCAGACCTGAATGCAACCAAGATATTCTCCAGGGAGTCTTCTATCCCTTTTAATCTAGGACAAGAAATGAAAATAGCAAGCGCAGCAGCCTAATGGAATTTAACGGAAATAACCAGTCTAAATAACATTTTGCCTTCTTTCCTACTTCACAGAAAACAGTCAGTTAGTCAAAAATAACGTTTCGTATTTACAGACAATTCCAGCAAGATCTCCAAACTCACTCCCTCTTCCAGCTGAGAGCCACTAGCCAAAGCTGACTCCTCTAGGAAGAACAGGAAGCTGGTCATCTCATTGCAGTGGGAAACAGCAGCAAACTTGCCAATATGCAATTGCTACCCACTCCCCACAGCTGTCCTCAGCACGTGGCACCCAAGCCTGTCTTCTTCTGGTTGCACTCTTCAAACTGTTGAAGAATGACCAGCAGCCAGGTGCTGTCTCCCCACCCCACAGGTTGGGAGGAAAAGTGCACAGATTATAGAAAATGTATGGGCACCCAGGTCCTACTTAGGTTCCTGACATCCATTAGCTTCACCCAGTATATATTTTCAGGTTGTAGGAATCTAGAGAGCCTGCTTCTGAGGGACCTTATCAGTAACTCTCAACAGAGTCTGAAAGGAAAACAAAGCTCGCTTCTGGGAGTCACCTCCAGTAATTTTTTCCCACATCACGTTTGAACAAGTTATCTGCAGGAAAATCAAACCTTTCTGCTCTGTCCCCTAACACACATAGTTGTTTAACTGATGTTTTTTTCCAACAGATTGTATTATAGGCTTTACATATCTGTAAGTCCTTTAGAAATAATAGAAAGGACAAGTTAGAACTATTTTGCCTGTCTTGTAGGAAAAGATTTCCATCACTGCAATTCCTGTAATAAATTTTCTTTCCTGGAAGAACAGTGTTGTGGAACGCTACTTTTCAGTGTGACCAGGGGCCTTCACTAATTACAAAGCTACTCTTTGACTCTTCAAAGCTCTTCCTTTACACCCCTAGGAAGAGATTATCAGCAATTCATGGAAAGAAGAAAAACTTCTTCTTCTTCTGTATGTATCCCCACTATTTACTGAGCTCTTCACCGACCATTCACATATCATACTTTGTACATGACATGCCAGATAAAAGAGGCAAGCCAGAAGGGAAGAGCACACATAGCAGTTGCTAGCATGTTGTCTTCTATTTCCTTTAGCCAAAAACCTCATGAGGCAGCTGTATGGTGCATTAGAGAGAGCTTTACACAAACAGCCTTTCTTGCAGAAGGGGTTTCTTTGAGCCTATCTTACAGTTCACATTGCAGACCAGATCAAAAGATGTTTTCCTCCATTTTGATAGTGAAATCCAAGACAGATTGTATCAGGAAAGGAAGAAAAATAAAAGAAAGAGGAGAGGTTACTTGGCAATTAGGCAGTCTTGATTATTTCCTTCTTGTCTTGCTAAATCTTTCAGATGGCTATTGGGTGGAAATGATTTTCTATTCTATTTGACACTGGCTTCACAGCTAATTTGGTTCCCATCTATCTACCTAATCCATTTTATCTATCAGTTCTAATTCAGTCCTATCCCTGCTTTTATTTGCATGCCTCCCCTAAGCATAAACAACAAGAAGTATATTTTCTTCTTATGTGGAAGAAAAATTAGCTTGTTTTTCAGGTGAAAGGCATAAGAGGAAGAGAAAGGTGCTTTTAGTTTACACTTTTACTCCTGCAGGGAGGTCACACAAGGATACAGGTACCCTCTTTGACAGGGCAAGGATTTAGTACCCTTTTCTTCATGCACCAGAGAACTCCAATATACAGATCCAAGTCACTGGGAATGCTGTGTCATCTGTGTCACTCTACCTGATCAAGCACATAATGCAGCTACACACAGAAGTGACACAGCCTCACAGAGAAGTTAGTAGCTCTCCCAGGAATGTGAACCTCAGATCAAAGCCTTTGAAATGGGCCCTGAATCCAAGGGACAGATGGAGAAGGTAGTGGCAGATAATGGCAATGTGTCCCTCGATAGCTGTTTCCCCCAGCAGGTCTGCTGCCAAGCCCTCAGCCAATGGGCGCTTCTGCAGTTATAAGGGCTCACTTCCAGATAGGGAAACTCCAGTCCTCATGGCACACCTGTGACAAAGCCATGAATGTGCAGGGAACGCAGGACAAGTATTTCTCATCATCACAGGAAAAGTATTCTTGTCAACACACCTGCTGGACTTAGTGGCTTTCTTCAAAGGAGTCACATTCTTACTCTCTTGCCCTATACATTAAAAGAAGCATCAAGTCTCTAGGCAGAAAAGTTTCAAGTGCTTAGTCAAAACTCTGCTGTGACTGACAGTGTGCTTTTCCATGGCCTTGGACACCCTGGGGCTCACAATGTGCACGATAGCCAGGATCACAAGGCTCTTATTTCACATCTGCTATTGCTGCAGCACATCTGCCATTTACAACCAACTGTATATGAATCACTTCCTCCCTCTGGTGTAAGAAGCAACCTGAGTTCTCAGTTTGCAAGGAGTAGAAGCACGAGGTATTACATTAAGCCTTTGATTCATAATTAAGTAAGCCTTGAGACTCATCTGGGAATATTGCCAGACAACTTAACACACTAGAACAGGAACTTTGAGAAACTCATTTATGGTATCACCCTGAAAACTAAAGGCATCTCCAGGATACAATCTCCTAGAGCAGGAGTTTTTCTTCTGTAGATTGACCTCTTCCTTATAATAGTAGCTAGCCACTGCTAGAGACATTTAGACAGACCAGATCACAGAAAAAGCAGATTAAATAATTCCATCTTTGGTCATATTGGCTTCAATGAATTCCTGAGAACCTGAGGAAGGGAAATGCTGTGGCGATTCTTGCCCATCCCTTGCTAACTTGTTTTTTGAGATGTCCTCCTTTCTTGTTCAGACCCCTAACTCCTTAAACACTCTCTCTCTGTTTTGCTGGGACTGCTGCCTTCGTTAGAAAGATTTTCAGCTTTGATTAATTATTGAGCCTGTACTGCTGAGGGCTTTCTATTCTCCAGTTCTCATTACTGATGCCTTGCAGCTTATGTGCTTCACTGGTCCCATTGCAGGATTTGATGGATGCACCCGTGAAGTTTTCCTGCCTGCAAAGCCAGTCTTGCCTTTTGCTGATTTTGTTTGGTGGGCAGGGAATTTCGCCCTTGGCTACAGTGAGCAGTAAAGCATACGCACTGGGCAAAGTGTTATTGTTATTATTATGGTGGAAGCAGCATGAAATTCTTGCTTCTTTGCTTTCTGCATTTTTCCCCCTTTAAATCCGTCTCAAAAATTCTCCCCAGTGGCCATTTTATTCTCAAAGTTCCTGCATCTTCTTACAGAAGATTCACCAATACATTGCTCTCTCATGGGAGACCAATATTCTTTCTGGTTGTTTGCTTTAATCTGGAATGAAAAGCTATGCATAGCAAAAATATGTTTTGTTTTGTTTATTCTCCTTGTGCTTGGCTGCATAATCATGGCGAGCGTTGACCAAAACATTATTCTTTATTTTGATGAAATAAAACTGGTATCTGTGATAACTCAGACTTAAGACAAAGGTCTGATGCTCTGTGAAAAAGGTAACCTGATGGGAGTGCAGAGCCTGTGTAGGTAAGTAGGTAGGTGTTGTGTCACAGCTTCTGTGAAGCCCCAGAGGAAGAATTTTTTTGCAATATGGGTAGTAAAACACTGGAGCAGGTTGCCCAGAGAGGTGGTGGATGCCTCATCCCTGGAAACGACCAAGGTCAGGTTGGCTGGGACTTGGAGCAGCCTGATCTAGTTGAAGATGCCCCTACCTGTTGCAGGGGAGTGGAACTAGATGGTTTTTAAAGGTTTCTGCCAACCCAAAGTGTTCTATGTAATCAGACATTTATGAGGTTTTTTTATTCTGTTCCAGCATTAATGTGCATCTTATGCCCTGACAGCTCTGCCTTCAGACAACCATGAAGAAAAAGGTTATATTTAAATCTGGTGTGCTTGAAAGCACCCAGGGCCTGATACAGCCCTGGATGGACAGACAGGATCCTGGGAAAGGGGCTGGGATGGCTTCAGGCTTGGCTGGGACATCAGCCTGCAGGTGGGGCTCAGAATCAGTGCTGTTGAGGGTACCCAGGGTCAGCCATAGCCCCGCAATGACTGAGCAAAGCCATGGTGAGGGAGCTGGGCTGCAGCCAGGCTGGGACATCAGCTGCAGGATGGAGGTGTGCATTAACAGTGAGCATGGCCAGGCATGGCTGTGCCTGAACTAGACAGCACTCTGTGAGTGATGCAGGTCAGGCAGCAGCTGAACAGTAAAAGTTCTGTTTAAATGCAACTCCCACAGCAAGGGAGACTTGCCCTGTAGAAGCCTCTGAAAGTGTTCTCTGAGGCACTCTGTCCAAGGCCACCAAAAGAAGCAGGGCCATCCTCACCTGCATAATCTCAAAGCTGGCTCTGAGCCCCAGCAGCCAGACCTCTGTGAGTAGGGATACTATCAGCATCCCCTTCAATCTCCTCCTGAATCTACCCTTTGTTAGAAAGGTCCTGGAGCAACTGTCTGTGGCCAGCTTGAAAACTCATACATCTTTCACTTTGCAGCAACAATGGGAACAAAAAAAGAACGAGATGAAAGACTAAAATAAATAGCTTTGACACAGATAATCAGTTGGCTGTGCTTCACCATCACCTGAAGTTGTGTAACTGTGTGGGCATGATCTCAGCAAATACAAAGGACTGAAGCCCAATTTAACTACCTCTGTGGATCAAGTCACTACTGCAAGGACAGGAAAACACACACAGACAAGCAGTGCTGGATGACATCTTAAGCCACAGAAACTCATTACCCCAAGCAGGTGACACACATACAGTCAAGAGGCAAGAGTGGGCACTCCCATCCCCTCACACAGGTATGTAGGTGTCCCACATGTACATGGACTCCTTTCTTCCCTTACAACTTCTCAATTCAAGTATTCCCCCACCATAATTACCTCAGCTGCTTTTAGCCCATCCTGCACTCTGAAAACAGTTTATCAGAAACATCTGTCTTGAATCTAATGTAAAGTCAGAGAGGCTGGTTAGATTGTAAGGCAGGAAAGGAATATTATTAAAGCATTGCAAAGGCCAAAGATGGGGCTTAGATTCATCTGATCCAGCACACCTCTAGTCTCCCTACCAGTGCTTGCTGTGACTACACATGAGAAGAACAAGAAAACAAAGCCAACAGCAAATCCACGATCATTTAATCAAGGGACTGAGCCCTTTGCAATATTTGCACCAACGCCAACACAATATTTACTCCAACACTCCAGCACACAGCACGCTCAGCAAAAGCCTAGCACAACACACACACTGCATAGCTGCAAACACCAGAAACACGGGCTGGTGCTCTGCATGCTGTAATCACAGCCTGATGCATGTGGAGAGCCACAGCTGCCAGAACACGTGGGAACAAGGCTCAGGAAGCAGGTCCCACACGACAGAAAAATCCCTGTCAATCAAAGCAGCAACCTTCATTTCCTCATTTGTACCTTGGTGGGTTTGGAGCAAGGCTGACCATAAAACCTGCACCTGACACTGCCCTTTGAACAGGCTCACAGGTCTGCTCACAAATGGCTCCTCTCTGACCGAGGAGTGATTGGAGCCCCGAGGATTCCAGAGTAAAAGGCTTGTAAATCCCCTGCCACCATTTCTGCACTAGAGCAGGCTGATGCCCTGCAACTGTGCACTGACAAGGCACAGCATCTTTATTTTAAAGGCACATGGCAGCTTTCATCTGCAAGTCAATATTGGTGAAAAAGTCTTCTGGGATCCAAAATAAGTAGCATAGCTTTTCAGACACAGCAGCATTCTGATGGCATATTAAAAACCTATGTGAATCATAAATCCCATTTCTTTAGGAACTGAGTCCCATCAGGGCACAAGACTGAGGGGAAAATGAGCAATTCTGCATATAGCTAGGAGATGATGATGATCTATGTAGGTAAGACACAGACATTCTGTTGTGAATTTTTTGTGACTGTTACTTTTAAAAAAAAAATTAAATAATACCTTAGGATTTCCTGTCACACACCAGAGACAAAATGCTGCTACTATTAATAAAGGTGCAAACAAATTTTTTGCAAGCTCTGCATACAACTGCCTTACCCTAACTAAAGCATAAAAATGAACAACAAATTTCTTACACACAATAATCACATTGCTGAAGGAAACCTTGCCTCTCCTAAGACTGTGAGCAAGGAAAAGGCTGGAGTGGGTGTGTGAGAGCAACAGAGTGTGTGAGCATGACAGAGACTGAGCTGCTGTGTGCTGAGCAGCAGGACAGAAGAATAGTTGATCTCATCCTCAGGAAAGCTACAGAAGCTTGAGGGGGTCAGACTGCTGGCATGCAGGAGTAGGAACATTAATCCCAGAGTGTAGGCAGTGATGGACGGCAGGTGAGCAGATGGGGAGGCAGGTCTGGAGTGCAAAGACAACGGCTTAGAAAGAACCCTGTTTGAGCTCTGGGCAAACCCAGCTCAGCAGAATAGGGGCAGCAGTACCCAGGAAATCCATCTGCAATAGCTTATCCAGCTCACTTTCAAGACAGCGAGTTAGCCAGCATTCCTGCATGCCAACCCTCTTGCTTTTGCAGCTTTGTCCTCTGTGCTTCTCCAAACAAAAGGTTTCCAATTTTATGCATAAGCTAGGACATCTGATCAGCTCAGAAAGCTGGACTTCATCCAGTTTGAAATCTACTGGGAGCAGGACAGCCCAACTCTGAAGGTGCCTGGATGCCAAGATTCTCAAGTTGAAGTCCTTCTCCTTATTTCCCCGAACACCATCCTCTCTCCCTCCTGGCTCACTGCTGGTTTGGAGAATTATCTGCCTAGCTCTTGGACCCTGATCAGAAGCTGAGCTGGGGCCTAGCCTTTACCATCTGTCCAGGTGGCCTCTTTGCAGCAAGACACTGTCCCATGTGTCCTATATCCATCCATCAGATTCAGGCCTTTGCCAGCTTGGCTCTGGGAATGAATCATTGCACTCTCTTTATTTGAAAGGCAAGCTTGTGCCAACCACTCCATGATCCTCTAGACACGTGCTCTCCCTGGGTACCTGGTACTTTCACAGTTTCCACAGCATTTGCTGAGCCCTGCACTTGTCTGCCTGAGATCCACAGAACCCTATCCATCCTGGTTTCTGCTGCAGAATATTTCAAACTAAAACACAGGAATGATGCTTTCTCTAGACTACAACCTGTATTTTTAACTCCCTGCTCTGGAATCCTCCACAGTGAAGTTTCAAGGGACCAACAGAAGAAGAAAAAAAGCCTCTGCTTTTCTACTACCTACAAATTAAGACAATCTCACCATTTTTAACCTGATGAAAACATACCTTAACTGGACTGGGGAAGGAAAAAGAAACCACACAAGAAAGAACCACACAAGCCAGTCCCCTACCTCATTGTATCTCAGGAAAAGAAAGAAAAAAAAAAAGGAAAACCATCATTTTTTCCTTGGCAAGGCTCTAGATGGGGACAACTTGCTGCCTATTTTCCGTGAGGAGAAAGATAAAAATCTCAGCTATTTCAGTCTGCGTGCATTTGTCTTCCACACAAAGCTGATGGCACTTTAGCACACATGCCGCGTACGACTGTATCCGCAATTAATGAATACTTGCATCATAAGTACATTCAATAGGAAAAAGGGATCCTCTTCTCCACTTTTAGATACTGGGGGAAGGGGAGTCTGAAGCGGTGCTGGTGTTGGGGGAGGGTGCAGAGAAGAAATGATGCAGAGTGCAACATTAACCAGTTTGCTTGAGGCGGCCACAATACTCCAGCGGCACAGGGAAGGCTTTAATTTGTGCAGCCCTGGTGCCCTCACCCGACACCAGCCATGGCCCCTGCTGAACACAAGTGGCTGGGAGGCTGCCAAAGCTCACTGAGCACCCTGGCCAGGGGGCAGGAATGGATGCTTCCTTGGCTTTGTCAGTAAGAGCCCGTGCCCCAGCAGACAGGCACCCTAGTCTGAACCAGCACAGCAGTGTGGAGAGGGAATTCAGCAGCTCTCACCATTCCTCTGGCAGCACCTTTCCTCTCTGTGCCCATCTCCTGCCCACCTCGCAAGCAGTTTGCTCATTCACTCGCTCACGCTCTCTCCTTCCTTTCCTCCCTCCCTCCAGCAGTGTCAGGGAGACAAGAGAAGGTTACTGTTTGGCATGTTTGTTTTTGCATTATTTATCTTGTAGAGGACAGAGTCAGACATCTAGAGGACAGTCTTAGGTCACATGTGAATCCTTCCAAATGGGACTCAATAGCACAACCAGCCAAGTAGAAAACAGACTTGGACAGCCTCATGGAGGGAGGCAGCATTTGGGAAGGGATGTTGTGCATCTATCTGGCCAAGGTACTTGGCAACACCACAGGTCTGCCTTTGATTCCACCATACTCATTTCTTCTCCTTCTTTTCCAAACACTCCTTAAAGTGGGTACAATGGGTACAATCCCTTTTTTTTTTTTTTTTTTTTTTTTTTTTTTTTTTTTTTTTTTTTTTTTTTCCCTCCAGAATTAAAGGGTATTTAAATATTGTATGTGCTTCATATAAATATGGCTGCAGGGAACTGGGATCTCCCCTCCACCCCAAGTCCCTTCAGCAGTTCCTAAGAGAGCAGTTGCTCCCAGGATAGCCACACACATCTCAGAGTAGCCATAGGAATCTCCTAGGCAAAATTCCCTTGCCTGTCCCCTCTGAGGCTGCCCTTTGAAAAGGTTAGTGCTGGAATACCCCACAAGAAGTGCTCCCGTGGGTGCTCCTCAGCACTGTCAACTGGGGGAGCCTGGCACTCACAGATTAAGAATCCTTTGCTCACACGTCTTCCAACTCTGTTTCTCTCTGACTGCTCCAGTGTTTAATAACAGATAGCTATGCCATACTTCAACACAACAGAGATTTTATGCTACTTATTTTCCCCATATTTTCCAGCACATCTAAGTCTCCCTCAATTTCTTACTGAAAATGAAATGGGGACAGTTCTGCTTATACAGCTGGAGATAGTGATCACCAGTATACAGAGACTGACTTATCAAGCAGATTCTTAATGCCATAAAATCAATGGGTTTAGAAATTCTATTATCTTGCCTCTGATAGAACGCACCAACTAAAGAAACTTCTTGCCCTTTTTCTTTTTCTTTTTTTTTTTTTTTTTTTAAGCATACTTAAATATAGCATTACTGCTGTCCAAAAACAAGATTTGCCCATGGTCGCCTAGTGGAATATTACACCAGAGCAAAGGAACAGAGAGGCTGCTTGGAGAAAACAGAAAGGGCAGTTTCTTCTGGGTTTTTTCAGCTATTCTGTGACAGTGATCTGAGGCTGCTGGATCTCCAGATTTGACAGCAATAATCATTCCATACTATGTAGGGTGCGAGACTCTAAGAAAATTACTTTTTTAAGAATAAAATGTGATAAAACCGAATGTATGGCAAGTGCAAACCACAGAAAAGCTGCCTAAAAGCAGGACACTAGCAGATCCAGGTGAGTGGAGCAGATTTGGTATACGTGTTTGTAGGTTCAAACATCCAAACAAAACAAGAGAGCATAGAAGGAAAGGTCTGTGTGTAGAACAGAGAAAAGAGAGGTCAGGACACTGGCAAATTATGAGAAATGGCTGAATATCTGGTAAAAATCAAGCAGAACATAAGAAGTGAGCTAGATAAGATGTAAGGGGGGAATCAAACAGGACACAAAGTAAACGTCTGCAGGAGGTGGTCAGGATGTTAAGGACGAATCAAACATGAAATAAAACAATACTTGGGTGAGGACCATTCAATGGGACACAAAGGACTTGATTTTTCCTTATATTCAGCCTTCAAATATTGAGTATTTGTGCTAGGTATCTTAAACTCCATAAAGTGCTGTAAACAGTACTTAATTGAAAATTAGGCCTCTTCCTTCAGTCATCTTCTTACAACCCCCCCTCTTCCTACTTCCTCCACGTACCAAAAAAATTAAAACCCATCAGAAAAGGTAGGTGGTGGCTTGGTACTTGGATATACAAATGTTCAAATCTGGATTTTTTTTTCCTAGTTTGGCAAGATAAGGAAGAATGAAACCTGAAGAAATTGTTTCCACTCAGTGTGATACAGTGCTGTCATTTGTAGCCTGGTGTTGCTGAGTCCCACCCATCTCCAAGGCTGAGTGAGATGTGATGAAGGCAAGGTGCAGGATAAGTGCTATCATCCTCCCCACCACCTCCACATCCAAAGAAAATGGACTGCAGATAAGTTAATGCTTTGCTCTAGGTTGTATCAGTGGAGAGCCATCATGCATGCTCTGAAGGAATGTGATTTAATCATGGAATAAATCCAAAAGGGAGAGGTGTTTTGACCTGATTAGCCTATCATGGTAGCACACTGCTCTATAAATTGTTCTCAGGTAATAAACAGCGATGCCTTATATTGGAAACATGGGCTACTTTTATCTAACAAAGGAAGTGTGAGGGTTTGAAGACTGGCGTTTCATGGAATAACCAAGCAATCAGCCGAGGAAAAGACAGTGACAGACTGATCAAGATACATTTTCTGTAGCCTCACAATCAATACATATAGAGGCAGTTTCTGCAGACAGCTTGTGAAGTACCACTTGTGTGTTATTTAGCTTTGATGTGTCTTGCTGCATCTACATTAAAAATGCTTTGTGATCATGAGACCCAATTTCCACTTCTCATCCAGTCGTGCAAATGTTTATAAAAGAAAGCTGTCATTGCTGGATTGCACTACCTGATTTCATTCAGAGGAGAGGCAGTTTAGTTGGGAGTAGACTAAGATAGAAACACGTGAACAGTCAGAATAAAAATGAGACTGCCTCTTTAGACTCTTTAGGTTTGTTCAACCAAACTGAACAAAACAAAATTTGGATCTGGAAATCTCACTGGCTTTGTAGAAACTCAGGCCCATGTCCTCTGTGATTAAATCCACCCCCTACTCCTTCCTGGAGATATCTTCTGAGCTGAAATCTAAGGGAGAAGCCAGTCCCCTTGCATGAAAAACATACAAGTTAAAAAAGGCTCTTTGAAGAAGAGAATTTAAAGCAATGGACAACTTCTAAAGCAGAAGCAGTCAAACAGCAAGATCATTTGTTCTGGATATAATAACGCCTTGCCTTCCTCTCTGTTATCATCAAAAGCTTCTGTGTTTGTGGGAGAAAATCTCTCCCCCACCACCAGCTCAGTCCTTCCTGCCGTGAGGTCACAGCCCTGTCTTTGTGACACAGCTGTCTGTTGCTGGGGTAGTGTTTGTGCTTTCACAAAATCAGCACAGCAATGACTTCACAAGCAAGGTCATGGAGGAGCAGATGGGCTTGCGAAGAGGGAGGGAGGCAGACCCCTTGTTTAAACACAAATAGCGGTGATAATTAATTAACCAAAGTAGCAGGGGAAATTATGAAAAACATGTGAAAGGTAAATGGATTTCTGTTGAGCTCTTTCCCAGGAGGCTAAATGTCTCAATTGCAGAAGGGAGATCTTTACAGTGAACTGACGAAAGAAAGACATTTTCCTCTGGTTTCTTCAAGTGGACGCTCCTGGAGAAATTATGAACAGAGCCTACACTTTGCCATCCTTCTGTCTTGCCTTCTCATCACCACTTGTTGACCCCAACTAAAAGATCAATACTTTCTATCAGAACCTTGAGTCCCTCTATCTTTTCAGCATACAAGTGCTGTGGTGGGAACAGACAATTATTTAGACAGGAAGTTTATTGTTCTGCAGTGGCTTAAGAGCAAACACACTCTGTTGATAAAGGAAACTCTTACACATTTACTCTTCTCCTGACTGCCAAAGCCAAAAACTTGTCTTTAGAGTTGACCAAGGTGTCCTTTTAGTTTCTTCAAACACATAAGGTTTGTATGACAAGGAAACTGCAGCCCAACTATGCTCTTACTTCCACTTATGCTTTTAGCTTTTGTCATAGCAGTGTTGGTTCTGCTGTATCTGGTGTACACCTTCATGTTGGCAGTCATCAGATTCATTCCAAAGTGTGGGTTACCCAGCTAAGATCTCAATATGCAAGTGAATCCATGGAATACCTCTGAAGAACTCGGACTGCATTAAATGAAAGAGTTGTTCTTCATCATCCTATTTGTGTCACATGTACAGGTCAATATATATCCATTCATTTAAGATTTAAAGGGAAAGACAGAATTTTGTACATATTGTCTTTTTTTTAATTTTAATTTTTTTTTTAATTCTGTGAACACACAGTTCTCCCTTTGACTTTTTAAGTGAGAGCAGAGACCCTTAAAAAAAGAATAAGAAATTTCTGTGCTTACAAGAGCAGGAAACCCTACCAGAAGATAAAGTGGTTTTGTGACTGGCAGTTCTTTCATGAAGTTTGGAAAAGCAAACAGCCAAGAAATATTATTCGGACACATCAAAATGAGTTCAAAGAAACTTCTGCAAGAAATGTAAAGGTCATGCTTGGTTTTCTCCCACTTACTGGACTCTGTCCATCCAGCAGCTCTATGTTTTCTACTTTCGAGCTATGAACCTAACACAGACATTGTCACATCGAACATTAGCACCCAGATCCACGGAACAATTGCTGAGATTGAAAAGTGCCACTGGAGATCATCTGGTCTTGTCCCCTTTGGTAAAAGTTAGGTTAACTAGAACGAGCTGCTCATGGCCATGTCCAATTTTTAATGTCCTCTCCAAGGGTCAACACTCCATAACTCTCTAAGCAGCCTGTTCCAATGTTTGAGAACCCTTGCAGTAGGAAAAGGGGGTTTTCTTGCATATTGAAATTTGTGCCCACTGCCTTTTGTACCTTCTCTGGCTGTCTTCAGTTTTCAATCCACTCTGCTGTTGATATATCTAGTTCATATTTCATCAGTTCATCAGTGAGTGTCTTCACAATGACAACAGTTATCTCTCTCAGTATTCATGCAAATATCCTATCAGGTTTCATGGACCTACTTGTGTCCAGTTTGTTTAAATATTCTGGTACTACTCTGTGAGGGGTAAGTTGTCATTGTGCCAGTTTTCTCACTGCTCTCAGTGACCTGAGATTTCCGAAGGGAAACCTTCCTAGTAAGTATCAAGCTTAAGATGGCATTGAGTACCTTGGTCATTTGCAAAATTTTTGACACCAGGTCCCTGCCCCATTCAGCTCTGGTTCCACATTTTCCTACAGAGAGTTTTTACAAAAACCTTGCAGTCTGCAAGGTTAAATTAGCCGATGCTATTAATTGAAGAGCAGCCCCACCTTGTAGATATCATGGTGAGCCGTGCTGGTTACGGCTCTCTTTTTTATCAACGTTTCTAATACATGGTCTGGGGGTAAGTTACTGCTGCCTCCTATCAGATAATTAGTCAGTAAATCATTCAACCAACTACAAGGTATATAGCAAGGACAATGTTTCCAAACCATATTATCATCAGACAGTTATACTGCACTTTATCGCAAAGGGTTCAGAAGATTTACATATACCCTGTAGAATACTGGCCTTTTTTTACACCTGCTGCTAAAGTGCAGCCCTCTTTTTAGAGGGGGATGGCTGTGTTTTTTAAAGAGTCATGCTATGGAATAAGATTAACACAGGAAATTGTGCAGGAGACTTTGGTATCTACTTGGAATTTTTTAAATAGTTCAAGGAGAATAAATGGTCTAAGGTGGGCAAGGATACTGAAGCTAAAAACCAGTCTTTTCAGTTATTAGTTATACCACGTTAGAGTAACATGATTTTTTACAGAGGTTTGCAATTATAGTGCTAGAAAATACAGTGTAAAAGAACAGTTCTGCAATTTCTTCATGTTTCAAACTGAGTTTACTACATTTTTTGATACATTGCCATCCAAGCACAACTAAACACCACCTCTAATTTAAGCCTGATAGGACAGCTCCTGTGAAAGACTCCAAGAAGACCTAAGAGAGCTGGAGTCCTTTTTTGGTCTCAGAAGAGAGACCGAGTCCCTTTTGTGTTCCTTTCTGTGGCTAGTTTTGGTTATAAAAGGAGATGGAGCAAAATCCCTGTGTGGCTCTGGTGCTGTGCCCAGATTGATTATGTTGTGCAATACTGGGGTTGCAGCTAGTGATGGAGTGGGAACAATGCTAATATCTAATTCTTGTAATCAGGCACCATCCATGATCAGATCCCACTTTTATGTAAAACACATGCCCTCCAACGTCACATTACTCTAAAATCACAGAATCAGAGAAGCATTTATGTTGGAAAAGACCTATACAATCATTCAGTCCAACTGTAAACCTAACACTACCAAATTCCACTGAACCACGTCCCTAGTTGCCCTAACTACATATCTTTTAAATACCTTGCAGATATTTCACAGAATATTCTGAGTTGGATGGGAACTTTTGAAGAGAAGATATCCCAGCATGTGAAGGAGATCTGTTTTACTGTTCTGCCACCAACCTTCTAGGCTTGGTTCAGTCACCCACACAGAAGTAATTTGGTTTGCCTTACTGCATGTGAGGTATCTGCACAAGGATGGCAAATACGACATCATATCTATGGGAGACCTTCTCTATTCTGAAACAGGCAGGACATCCCTGGGCATCTCAAAAGACAGGAGATGATTTCTGGTGTGTCAACATTAGTGTTTCAGTTTAGAGGATAAATATGGTAATGAAGTGAATTGCCAGGTCATTCCCACTCCCTGAGTCTCAGTTGTGGAGCTGTCTAGAAGCCACAGCCTGGATTTTTTCTATTGAAAATAAGATACAAATCATATGTACTTCGCCTGCTAATGGATATTCAGTTCAAAGCTAGATCTAGTTCAAAGCAAGCCCCGTTGAATTTTTACATTCGGGTTCTTTGTCTTGATGTTTCAACTCTATAAATTTATTCTGGTAGATCTACACCATTCTTAATGCAGACACAGGCAAATCAGTAGTCCAGCTCCTTAAGTAGACTACCCTAATTGCAAACCAGGTTAACTCTTCTGGTCTAATCATGGAAAACTGTGTGCATAGGTAAATTCAAGAGTACAGGGTGCTCAAACACTGCTGGAATCAAGGATGTGTGAGGAAAAGAGGAACTGGAAGAATCATCATGTAAACAAATGCAGTCAAATCAGAGATTCAGATTTCCAGGTTTGTCCAAACAGGTCCCTAACAAGGGCAAACATATCAGTAGTGGCAGTCCCACTGCTGACATCAGCATCATGACTGTGCTGCTCCACATGCCCTCTCATGCTTCAAGTAATCTTTAATTGAAAATTACATTCTTGATGTTAAAAAGAACAGTATGTATTGAGTGGAGGAGAGGGGCTTTTTACCTTCTACTTACTGAAAATAATGTCTCTGTCACTGATCCTTGCCCACTTTCCTCCTGAGATACAGATACACATGCACACTTCCTCCTCTTTGAAGAAAACATGCTCCTCCCTCAAGCTCTTTGCTAGCCTAAATTGAAGTTTTCCAAGCACAATTAATACCACCTACTTGCAGACCAGCCTCACTTCCCTCGTGCCACTATTATGAGGGAGGACTGAATGAAGAATGACCAACTAAATATGACTCCCAGAACTTCTTTAGCTAAAGATAAGCCGTTTCTTTAGTCACCATCTTATTTTGTGTCTTTGTCCTCTTCCCTCCCTCCCTATCCTATGGGAAGTCCACTGAACCACATCTTGGAATGTCTATATTTCAGTTTTCTGCTCATCACCTTTTAGACCTAAAAAATTATGTTCAAGTACACTTCTAGGACAGTCTACGCCAATTTTTCTTTAAAAATTTACTATGCAATGGTAAATATATTGGGGTGGAATCAGGTACTTCCTGGAATAAAAAGAGAGCTGCAGAATGAGGGTTTCACAGCTGGGTGTACAGCACAGTATATACAAACCTATTTCAAAAGAGTGAACAGTGCTCAGTCCCACCATACACACCCTACTGGTAGAGGGCAGAGGTGATAGCAACCACAGAAAAAAAAGGCTTTTAAGAGATCCAGTAGAAGCTCTTTAGGAAATCTACATGAAAACAACACTCCAAAGACCTGAATTCCTTCCTCCATCAGAAATTACATAGCAGAAGGGATAAAAGTCGTTTTGGAGGATGCCCCAGGCACAGATATTTCAGGTCTGTTGTGCTTAAATGTTACCTCTTTCTTCTCAGAGATGTAATACAATGGTTCCCATGTTTGGTGGAGTGTAAGAGTTCAACTTCTCCTATAGCCTGGGTTTTTTCCCATTCAAAAAATCCTACGGTGACTTTTTGCAGGGGCTGGTGTCACACAAAAGCAAAGGAAGCTGGTGTCAGCCAAGACACCCTTCAAAGTTAGATGAGAGATGCCACAAAGTCTGCACTGTGCACCTAGCCCTTGGCTTCTCATTACCAAAACTACCAAAAGACAGTCAAATGTTTTCACAGATATGTGCTAAACTTCCTACAGCCTCCTCAAAGCATGCTAACATCAAATAGTGACGGACTTGTTGTGATTTAGTCACTGCTACACCGGAGGCAGCTGAAAAATTCCCTTATTACAGCTTCCTACAAACCACAAAAGTCAGTGCCTATGAGGTCAAGAATAAAATACCTCAAAATTGTTGGCAAAGCAAATAAACTGGCATCGAAGCTTGAGACTATGAAAAAGCATTGCTATAAAGCCCTGACATGCTCAGATCAGGAAGATACAAAACCTGGTCACAGTAGTAGCTATATGCAGAGTTGCTCTCTCTGCTGTTAAAAAATGCAGAGAGTAAAAACAGAAGAGAAAGGGAAAACGCATTTAGATAATTAGCCTTTGAATCCTGTCTGTTTGTGTGGTTTTTTATTGCTGTTATAGTTCTGTCTCTGTATAAGAAAAGATACTGGCTATTAATGCTATAAAGCATTTTTCACTGCTGAGTACTCAGGTTTTGTTGAGATCCAATACTAAACTATTATACACTTTCCAGTGAATCAAGTAGGCTGTGATTCAGTTTCCTAAATACAGGAAGCTGATGCCATCTTAAGGACCATAAGTTATCCTGCTTGGGTATCCTGGATAGCACAGGGCATGTATAATCTGTACTGGCCTTCAGTGGTATCTCAAATACCCCAGATTGTGCAAACCAGTAGTAGATACTCGCACAGAGGTAACCCAGCCACCCTTGTCCTGACTCTTTTGGTTCACAAGCTCCAGAATACAGAGTTTTCACCAATATCCTATACTAATTGATCATCTCTTGTGGAAAAGAGAGGAAAATATTTACTGCTAAACTTGGTATATCATAGAGGATTTGGGCTTATAGAGGGTCAAAAGAGGAAAGTGGCATGGCCAGGTGCATTCAAATTGCTCTGTGGACAGTTGCATATTTTTTCACATCACAGCTTAAAATTCAGATTACACACACAGGCTTAAAAGACAGAACCCTTCAGCTAACACTGTACCCTCAAATAACCCAAAATCTCAAGTTACTAGAGTCCAAGGGTTACAGACCAAAATAGTAGGCTATGAAGAATTACAGAAAGAAAGCCTGCTTGGGCCACAAGGGGTGCAAGGGTCAGCTCCCCAGTACATGCCCTTTATTGTTGCTAAATCTGTTTTCTGTTCATGGGGTATTCTTTTGCCTTTTTAATCATTAGCTCATAGAAAGTCTATGTGAAAATACAGTTTTCCTTGTAGTCTGGGGTTTTCAGTTGCTTGAGGGTATCTGTATGAATACTCTCACAGCCACAACTGTCTGTGCAGGCAATGGTTGCAGGTACTGTGGTAGCTCTGAGCTCTTCTAAATTCACTGTTAGTGGACTTGTGAATGTTTGTGTGCAACCACATGTGCCCTGCTAGGATAGACACATGAATTTATATCAGGAAATCCTGCTAGGATAGACACATGCATTTATATCAGGAAAAATACCTCCTTCTTATCTACCAGACTGTTTCACAATGCAAATCCAGCAGCAGCAGCAGCAGAAGGATGCAGATTCCTCCTGCCACTCCTCCTCGTCCACTCTTTCCCTCCTGTCACTCCAATGATACTGATCTGTGCTGTGGGCATTTGCTGGAAAGCTTAAACATAACCATTATTTTTTAGGTTGCTGGAATTGAGGTGGGCGCCAAGGACTCCAATGAATACAAATAAGCTCAGATCCAAGAAAACTCCATCTTGTCTAATCTTCACTAAGCAATAATCTGGGAGGAACCTTGCTTGCTCTCATTTTGTATGGAAGGAGAGCAAGCAGGCCACAGTGTCAGCATTGCTGAAGTCTGGATTGGTCTCACCTGCTTGCATCCTGAGGTCTCCTACCTCAATAGCTATAACCTGTCCCAGGAAATAATATTCACAATGAGACAATTCCCCCTACTCATTACCAGAGCAGCAGAGGCAAAACTTTTTTCTTCCTTATCAAGTTCACAAATGTGTGTTCAAAACAGACACAAACCCAAGATGTAAGGCTGGGGATTTTGTTGGAAACCTCTCCAAATTTCAGATGCAGAGGCTGCATTTGAACCATTGATTAAGCTTGCTTATCAGAAGTTTACAGCTTCTTTTTACAACACATGATCTAGAGGACCTGAAATGGTGAGATTTTATTTCTTTCTAATGCACTTGGGTATTGGTTGTGCAAACCTTGCATGTTCTCATCACACAATGACACCTTTAAATGATAGCTTTTTTTTTTTTTTTTTTTTCTTTCAGTTTCTGCATCCCAAGTGAAGAACACAAAATCCCACAAAAACGATGTTCATATAGTGGGAGGACCTATCAAGAACAGAAGGACTTAAGCAATGAGGAATTTATTCTCTTCATGGTCCAGAAGTGTACAAATAAAGTGATGCATGTCAAAAGGAAAAATGTGCTAACTCTGGAAATAGACAATTATAAAAAACAGTACAAATACTCTTTGGTCATATAGCGACAGGACAGCAAAGAAAAAAATAAGTAGAAATCCTATACAATGGACATGAAGTAGAAACAGAACATAATCTGTGTACAGATTAAAAAGGTAAGTGAGAACTTGGCTTAATTATTTAATAGCACTGGTGATACTGAGTGTAGGACAAGGCAGTGTAGCTAATGGGGGATGAGAAAATGGAAGTAAACTCTGAGATAATACTGCACTCAAGGAGGTGGAACAAAGGAACTTTCACCCCAGAATATTTAAAGAACTGATAAGGGATATTACAGGATAAGCTGCAAGAATCTTAGTACACCTGTCAATATAGAAGGCTATTATACAACACCAGAATATCTGATTTAAAATATACAAGTAATGGGGGAGGGGGGGAAAGGTGATCAGGGTAACTACAGATTTAGTTATATGATCCTGGTGGTATGCAACGCTTTCCAATATATGCAGAAGCAATTAAAGACATAAAGGCAAGTGGAAAATAATATAAAATGCATTATGGATTTTCCAAAAGCTGAAAAAAGCCCCGATTGCCTTTTCAGATAACTGATTTTTAAACAAAAGAAATGCAGTAAAGACTAATCTATTGCCATTTAAGTAAAACATTGGATACAGTGTCTGATTATTAGTTAAGATGCAGATGATGGCATTAGTAAAGAATTTTTAGGCAAATAAGGAATTGATGAAAGATATTTCCACTGGTCAGGCTGAAAGGGGAATTTATTAATAGAGCTCCTTAAGGAGCGAGAACAATTTTATTTAATATTTTCATGATTGATCTTAACATAAAAGTAAGAGTCTGCTTTTGAAGTGGGCTCATGACACATAGAAAACACTGTCAATGTAGAAAGAGGGAGATGAATAAACAAAGATCTGCCTCACCTTGAGGACTGGTCAAACAGAAATGAGAAAAGCACAAAGTGCAATGACAGGCACTACAGCGAATGTTTCTCATGCGAGTGGGGAGCTTGTTAGCTGGAAAGAACAGTGGAGCAGGTGGATTTGGGAGCAGGAACACCTCATGAGGTGACTCTGTGCAGTGACAAAGTAATGGAGATGTCAATGCAAAGAGCACCGGTAGAGATGTCATCTGAAAGAGGGCATGATTCTGGTTACCCACTTTGAAGAGATCTTGCTCTGGTCTTGGTTTGAGCCGCTCTGCTTGTATGAACCAAGGCAAAGAAATTTCAAGTTAGAAAGTGGCTAAAAGAGCTGATTTTATTTTTCATTTTCTAAACTGTTCCCCAGATCAGGATGAGATGTTGCTGGGTCTGCAAAAATGCTTACTTATACAGAGACAAACTGATCTCTCTTTTCCTCCATTTGTGCAAAAGTTTGCAATAACGAGAAGCAATTTGGAATCACAGCCTCCACTGGATCTGTACCAATTTATTCCGACCAGGAATTTGATCCATATGCTTTTTCTCCTGATGAGGAAATCTGATCCTTTCACCTTTTCACCTATACAAGTAACTCAGGCCTTTCATCTAGCCTACCACCCCAAGCTTTGTTGCTAAGGATGAAGAGATAAATGCTGCAAAAGCAGGGCTGGAATAGAAATCCTTGATAAACAAATCTTCTAGCATGAATAGAAGAACATGTAGTTCTCATAAAAATGGTAATTAGAGCCCAGCATGAGGAGGCTGATTTTTTTCATAGTAATAATAATAATAATAATAATAATAATAATAATAACAAAAAGTTTCCAAGAGCATTCATTGAGGAGGAAGTTATATTTGCCAGCATTATTACTGTTATTATTGTATTACCACTAATAACGATGATAAGGCTCTTGCTAAGGGACAGGACCCTCTATGTAACTAAGTAAACAGCCCAAAAAAGGGCTTCCCTTAAGACATGTCATCAAATAACAAAGACAATTGACAGACCTGCTTACAGATCACTGCAAGGAACCAGTTGATTTCTTCTCTCTAGTTACTGTTTAATTTGCTTTTACCTTCCCAGTTACACTGATGCCATGGAATGACAAAGCTGGCATTTGCTCTGGCAGATATTTTCTGGTCCAGCCCTAACTTCTCCCACAACCTGTCCTTCTATCCCCATCTCCTCCATCAGTTTATTTGTTCCTTCTTTCCCCCACCCCAGCGTAATGTTTGCAGAAGGCACCACTTTTAATTTAGCCAGAAAATGGTTTGATGGTGATACGGAAATAAATTGATCAAACCTTTTGAACAGCAGCCATGGGAAGAAAGAAACACCCCCAGCCATTTCTCTGTGACCTCTCCTCGTGCTTAAAGAAAACTCATAAGCTCTCAGCACGAATTAGCATGGCCTCATTATAAAAACAGAATTGGGGTCAGAAGAAACTAAGATGGGTAAGGGAAAAAAAAATCCCATCAAAAGCAACATCTGAGACAGAAATGCCTTAAGTGGGGAGGGCAAAAAAAGCAAATCTTCAGAGGCAAGGAAGAGGCTAGAGACAGAAGAGAAGTAAACACAACTTTCTTTAAAAAAAAATCAAAGCAAAAAAGGCAACCCCCCACAAAATCTTGATGTCACACTGGACACTCCTGCAGAAAAGACTTTACATGTTTTCATCCTTCATGAATTGCCATTCCCAAACCATTTGCAATTGTTGCTCCTCTGATGGTGTGGTCAAGCCATTGCTGTTTGATGGCCTGTGGAAGAGATGGCTGTCTTGAAGAATTTAGTTGCACAGTCTGATTTCCAAGGGAAGAAAATGTGAATGGCGACTGCACTGCTGGCATGCAGTGTGGAAAAGATCTGTCTCTTCTACCTGAGCTGTATTTATTTCACAAGCATGACATCACTCCACACTGTAACAGTGGTGATCCCCAGCTACACTGGAATTCCTCTGTAATGACACAAAGCATCCCAGAGCTGGCATCAGTCACCAGCAACAAAACCAGCGGCTCACTACAAAAATGTCTCTCATTATGCTGCGATTTCCACACACTGCTGCAAAAGGAAAGTACCAGAGCGTCCTGCCATCAGTTTGCTCTCCAGCTTGCCATGGAGAGAGGGTGACTCAGCTGAGGTCCCCAGCAAGGGGACCTGTGCAAGCACAGCTGCTGGTCTGGCAGCTCTCCCTGCCTGAGCAGCTGGACAGCTGTGCTGCAGCAGCCTCTCTCCACAGGCCCTCTACTCACACTGGGCAGCTGCTTCTGCCTCCACTGCCTCGGAGGAAGGTACTTGAGAAAGGAGCTCCTTCTTACTCTCCACACTCTGAGGACCTTTACAGCCCACCCTCAAAAAGGCAATGCCACTTTGGCACTAATAACAATCCCAGCCATTCCATGGCTGACACACACGAGCCTTGGACCACTCTTGGAAGCAGATTGTGGTGACTGCGTAGGCAGGAGGAGGAGGAGGCACAGTGTGTCTTGCTCAGGGTCACAGGCAAGCACGAAGGCAGCATCACTGTATCCTCTGTGGCAGCTTAAAAGACTAACTCTGACTTATTCACAGAAAAAGGTAATAACAGTAGTCATGAAAGTTTCCACCAGAAGAAAGAAGCCCAGGATCAGCCCCCCTCATTCAGTTTTATGAGAAAGAGACACAATGGACAGGCTCTGACATTATTTTCCCATCCCCACTGCAGACCGGCAAGCCACTCTCCCAAACCTCTTGGCCATCCAGCTTCCTTTTCCTTCCAGACAGAGACAGGCTGTGGCTTGCTGCCATCCCGACAGCACAGCTCTATTCACGCCGGGCTTTGTCACGCTGCCTTTGCCCTGACAGGTGGCAGCAGGGATAGAAAGGAGCCAGCAAGGCAGAAAACGTTACAAACCAATTCAGTCAGCAGCCTAGAAGATCTGTCACTTCACTCTTCTCCCACCTCTTTTAAATTATTTTATTTTATTAATTCGG